>JAFVLL020019430.1:0-10478 GCA_021397915.2 Tor tambroides
GTGTGTTTGTGTGTGTGTGTGTGTGTGTGTGTGTGTGTGTGTGAGAGAGAGAGATGTGTGTGTGTGTGTGTGTGTGATTCTGAAACATCTGATCAGATTTTATCTTTTTATCCACTAGATGTCAGTGTTACATTCTATTTCAATATTTTGTTTCAAATCTATTTCGTTGTGTGTTTTTTATTGGTAGGCTACTTTCTAAACTTAACAATCTGAATGTTGTTTAGGAAATTCATGACTGAAAATGTATGATTAACACATGAAGTAATGTGAACAGAAAAAAATGCCAAAACATGCAATCAACTGAATAATACTGTTAGTAACAACAATAATTGTCAATAGTAGATAAATAATGCGATTAACAATAAAATTTAATATATATATATATATATATATATATATATATATATATATATATATATATATTAATGTTTCATATAAAACATTAAAGTTTTATTAAAGTTAATATAAAAATAAATACATGGAAATCAACATAGAGATAGGCTACATAAGTAATTAGCCTTCATTCTCCATAAACCACAAAGTAAACAAAGTTTTATGAAATGCCTAAAAATGTATTGTTCTCTGCACTGATTTGTTTGAGAGACAATAAACTATAAGAAATTACAAGTTTACAAGTTTCATGAAGTATGTGTGGATGATTTTTTTTCATTGCGGAAAAAAGGAACATACAAATAATAACAATACAAAATATAAACAAATAAGAGAGAGAGAAAAATAAGATAAATAAATAAAAAGGCATAGCTCACATTCAACTTGAACAAATAAGGATATTACAAAGTACCAGATAAGAGTGTATCACAGCATTTTAAACATTTCACAGACTTTTAGTTTTTTAACAGTCTTATTGAAGAAATATAAAAGTCAAAGTCAGAACAAAACAAATTTAACATAGGAGATGAATTAAGAAATTTTTATGTATGTGAAATTTTGCTAATAAAATAAAAAGGTTAACAATATTGCTTGTTTTCGTAATACAAGATAACATCCTTTAAAGTAAAGCAATAATTAATAATTATTAAATTAACTATAAAATCTGCCAAATCAATCCAAAACTTGTTTACGACTTTAGTATCGTCAGTATCTCTTTCTCATCATTACAAAAACAGCATATATCAGTAAACCTCGATATTAAAGATTTAGAAGGGTAAATGGTGTGTAGAATTTAGTGTATTTCTTTTATTTTATTATTAATACAATATTTAAATGAATTAACCAAGATCTTCTCCAGTCAATATTCCTGTGTGCGGATGGTGCGGGGGCGGGGCTAGCGCGGGTGACGCCGCCGCGCAGGGGCGTGGCCGGCTCGCGGGGGTATTATGGTCGGGCTGCAGCGCGCGCGGCGAGAGAAGGAGCGAGCGGAGCAACAGCGATCATGACGCTTTATCATTCACATCTGCTTCTCCAATGGACATTTTCCAAAACATTTTTCGTGACATCAGCTGACATTCACTCACAGACGGCTCTTTAGATGGCATTCTTCCAGTGCTTGACTTACGGTAGGTTCGTGTGAATTGGACGGTGTCTATATGTTTGGGACCTTCGATTATAAACAAATGAAAGGGACATCATCTGAAAACTGGCAGCGTTTGAGATTGGTGAGCTTTTCTGAGCCACGTGTACTAATTTACATTTTATAAAACTCATTACTGAAGGATTATTATGCGTAAATTGTGTTTTACTACTGTGAACTGGAAACGTGTTGCGAGTTCACCAGGATATTTCTGACATTACAGTATTGATAAACTCCACTGCAAATTTCAGTTCCTAAGTTGACTTTTTGTTTTAAATCTTTGACCAAGTATTCTGAAACATGGCTTTACCTGACAATGCTATTAGCCTTCCTGTTGAGGAACTGGCTTTTCCAGAAATCATTGAGCTAAATGTCGGGGGTCAGGTGTATATCACCCGCTACTCGACTTTAACAAGTGTGCCGGACTCCCTCCTGTGGGACATGTTCAGCCAGAAGAGCACCAAGAGCTTGGCGCGCGACACCAAGGGTCGTTTTTTCGTGGACAGAGATGGATTCCTGTTCCGCTATATTCTGGATTACATGCGAGACCAGCAGCTCGTCCTTCCGGACCATTTCCCGGAGCGAGGACGGCTGCAGCGGGAGGCCGAGTTCTTCAACCTCCCTGAGCTCGTCAAGCTGCTGGCTCCAAAGCTCAGTAAGCAGAACTCTTTAGGCGACGAGGGCTGCCAGAGCGACCCCGAGGAGCCCTCGCCCGGGGCCGACCTCGCCCGGAGCCTCGGGGCCATTGCATGCTCCAGCTTGGCTTCGGGCGACGGAAAGTGCTCCGGGTTCATCACCATCGGCTACCGGGGCTCCTACACCCTCGGCCGCGACAGCCAAACAGACGCCAAGTTCCGGCGAGTGGCTCGGATTATGGTGTGCGGGAAGACTTCTCTCGCTAAGGAGGTGTTCGGGGAAACGTTGAACGAGAGCCGCGACCCCGATCGCCCGCCTGAGCGCTACACGGCGCGCTATTACCTAAAGTTTACGTTCTTGGAGCAGGCTTTTGACCGGTTAGCCGATGCCGGCTTCCACATGGTGGCTTGCAACTCCACTGGGACTTGCGCCTTCGCTCACGAGCAGACTGACGACAAAATCTGGGCCAGCTACACCGAATACGTATTCTACCGTGAGTGACCCTAAACCCTGCCTCCCAGACCACCTGCAATAGCTGTAGAAGCTTCTAGATCACCGTCCATCAGACCTTCCCACATCACAGCCCTTAATGCCTCTTCCCCGCTGCGCTCCAGTAACCTTTCTTCCTGTTGATCTTCCCCTCACCGAGAGACTGCCTTCCCCTTTCTCAGATCTGTGCTGTTGTTGATGTGTTTTGTCCAGCTAAAAGTTGGAGATGAACTGCTAAACTAGGCTTGAGCCTTTTTGAAAGGGCTTCTCTTATGTCACTCAAATTATAAAGCTTTTGAGTTGTTAGTGATGCGAAATAGATTATGTAATTTGGGTTATTATCAATGTATCTAACCCTTTAATGGAGCCAAAGGAGAGGGAATCCACTAGGTTATAAAACCATCTTTATGGATAGATGCGAAAAGATGAAACCATGCAGACTGTTTCAATTGGACGAGCTGTGTTGCATTGAATATATTAATGTCAAACTATTTTAACTAGCATTAATGAATAGCGTCAAGCAGGTTTTGGATTTATTAATTGCACAGAATGGTGTATAATGCCACCTGAAAGTGGGGTGAGCTGTATTGGCTGTGTTATTAATCTTTCTGTGTTACTCGTGTAAGGCTAGTCGAAACATTGTGCTCAGTACACTCAAGATTTATTTTTAGGTCTGCTTGAGTTGCCAGATCAGTTGAACTATATCTATACTGAATCTTGTAGTTTATTATGCATCTGATATTTCAGATGCCTGCCATTTGTGTAAATTATTTTAAGTTCTCTCATGTGCTAATACTATTTTTGTTTGAGTCAAATGCTTCATATTCTTTAAATTTAAAGATACATATATTTAAATTAATTATTCAAGTGCATTCAGTAATTAATGTTTGCTTAGGCCTATTTAAGCCTGTTATGAACCACCATGATATTAGATGCAGATATCATTAAATGCAGTGCCATTGTTTGACACAGAGTTAGATGGAGAGCTTTAAATTTCAGGTATTTCCATTGTGACCTCAGGCCAGAATTGCCATTAACTGAAACACAGGCACAAAATCTCACAGTGGAATTTAGTTATGAGATGTCATTTGGGATAATATATATCATCCAGTAATTTATTTCATGTCAATCAGAAATGAACTTAATCCCTTAATCTTAATTTCCTGATTGAGTGTTTTAAAGGTTATGTTCGGGCATTGTTTAAAGTGAAGTGCTAGCCTCAAAGTGTCTTTATGAAAGCATGAATAAAAACATAAATATTCAATGAATATATTGTCCTAAATATGAAACAAATGTATGTATTTAATGTATTTGCACATAACCAAAACAGGCCAAAAATGATACACAAACACATTTCCTGTTATGTCAATGAAATGAAGTCAAACATAAATTAAAGCAACAGTTAATGCTCTATTAAGATTCAGAGTTTCAGTGCTTCATTCACCAGAGAAATTTCTATATTGAAGACCATTTTTGCAAGCATGAAAGATTAAGATTTGTAGTAAAAGTCAGAAACAGCATGAGATTCATTCAAATAGATTTATTTTATGTTTATTATACATTATACATTCTGTCTTATACATTCTGGTAGCATTTTTTGCAGGGTGAATAGTGATACTGGGTAGATCTGCATTGCTCCGTGAAAGTCAAAGAGGAAATGGAAGCATTACATCAGATTATTAAATCTTTGTCCCCCAAAGTCTCTTCTCCACTGAATCCTCTGTTATCACGCTGCTTCCCAATTTCTCTCTTTCATTTTGCTCTCGCGTTCCCTCCGCGGAAACTTCAAAGCGTGAACATAGGCAAGGCCAGAATGAAAACCAGGACAAACCTATAACCAGCTCAGTCAAAGCAGATTACCCAACCAGCCTTTGTGTTGCTGTGTCTAATCTATCTAATTAAGATTGCGCTGGCACACTGAGCGGCTCACATTGTACTCCAGTGAGGAACTAGGGAAAAACATATTCAAATATCTTTTCAGCTCAGCAAATATAGAGATGATTCAAACAGACAAACTGAGATCGCTGACACAAGAGCTAGCTGTCTGAAACATTAACATCTCTTGTAAGCTTATATACGATGAGAGAAAGTGAAACAGACGGGTGGATGCAGATACAGACCAGCATCATCACCTAAACACAGTCAACCATCTAAAACACTGCTGCATGGGTTTATAGATCCTGGTATTAAATGTAAATACTTTAAAAACAATAAGCCCAAGTAACATCACAGACAATGTATCAGAGACGATTTGGAGATTTGAAGCACCAACTTTTCACAATCACATCAATTTCCTGTTTTACTTGTAAATATGTTACACTACAGAAGTCAAATGGGTTAGGGATGCCAACTTATTTGAGTGTTTGTAGATGCAGATCACAGCAGGTGGGTTTTAACAAACATCTAAGCTCTGTAGCTAAATGGTGTAGTGATTTGTGACAGTTAACAGTCGATCCTTCAGTCTGGCCAGCGGGATAATTGTTGCATGGTGTGCTGATGTTATTTATAGGGTCCAGGCACAGCTATTAAGCAGCACTGCAGCCATTCTGCCTGCCTATAACTCTAAAGACATAATCATAATAGGCACTAAGGGGGATATATCCCCCCAATCATAATAGATAATAGGATTTTTCAATGACTGATTCTTGGATTTTTTCCATTTGATTTACTGAAATCATTAATATCTTCGATCCAAGGCACACAGCTCTTGATGTGTGGAGAGGGTCATGATGCCTCGATTGATCAGCTTTACTAATTAAAAGAGGCAGTGAGGGATCTGCTGACGTTGAGAAAGAGAGGCAGAACCTCTTTAGCCCCTGAACTGATAGCCTGTGCTGTTCTATCATTTCTGTTTTAAATGTGATAATGTCCTGCTTTTCTGGGTTTGCTTCAGAGTAAAACATCTGAACATTTTGTAATAATTTATTATGGACACTTGCCATCAAAATTCAAATTTAAAATGATCTAATTTACTAGTCCGATAATCCTCAGAGGAATGTAAAGATTGTTATTACAATATCTGTCATAAATTGGAAACAATCCACAGGGACCCTAATGGTGTCAAATAAGAATCCAGTAATATCCTACTCAAACTGAAATGCTCATTTTTCAGTGCAACAGAATCTTTATCTATTTGTAGCTGATGATTGGAGGATTCTTATGTGATGCTATTGCAAACCTCCATATTATGATAGAAATTGCATTAACATTCCTGTACATTCCCTTCTCTGTTACTGCATGTCAAAATGGTCTCTTTTGTTTTCAGTTTATGACACTGTCACACTGGAGCAGAATTCGGTGCAGAATCAGAGTTCAGTTACTAGGGTTGGTGTGAGGGTTTTTCCACTAGGAACGAGGAAATTTTGGGGTACAGTTCAGGTGAAGTCCGGTATAGTTCACAGTTGAAATCAATCCTAACTTGATGTATACTTTGCATTTTGCAATCTTTGCATGTTCCCAGTTATATAAAACTGTATAATATAATCATAGTATGATGCATTCCTCCTGTTGCTCGTCTATAAATAAATTGCTTTCAGAGTACCTCACATTCTTTGGATCTCTTGCATCCATTGATCTGTACAAAGTATTCGACAAATACTTCAATAATGCAGTGAACTTGGTGTCTTTGCCTCCTGTGATACAGTAGTAAATAGTTGCAGCTGCATACACATAATGATAATGCAAAAACACCACAGTTAACAACCGAATAACATACAATGAAGTAAGACCTGTGGGGGCAGAAGGATGTGGGTGGATTTGAACTCAGGTTCAGACTGAGCAACTGAACCATTAAAAAAAAGCAACAGAAAATAGCATTTTAGGTGAAACACACACAAGACTGTGAAATGTCTCAGTTACATACATAACCCAAATTCACTGAATGGAGAATGAGACATATGATAGTATGGCAGAGCTATAAAGTGTCTTGTTCCATCCTATGGGATCCAGGGTTACATACATAACCGTTCCCTTTTATAGGTTCACTACATCAGTAGCTGATGCTATGGGAACACTATACCACAGTGCCATACTACAAAGACATCGCCAGTTTATCTGCTTGTGAACACATAGACAGGCTTATAAAGGAATATGAACTGACACCTGTTCAGACAGATGAACCTGGGAACCAGTAGTCAAGTCCATGCCCAGATTATAAAATCATGCAAATTTCCTCCAAAGACGGACCCTTAGATAATGCTTCTAGAGGTGTGACCCTGAATGCCAAGACACAAAATTGACAAACATGCCTCAAGAGAAACAAGAGAAATCCCATCCTTCACCCAGTGCAACATCTTTTGTTTCCTAGCAGCAACACCCCTGTGGTGGCCATCAAAGCAAGCCAGCAGCTGATCATATTTATGCCACTGGTTTGTGCAGTCGATGTAAATTCATAACGCCTTCACAGGAAAAAGCCAATGCAGTCTTTCAGTCTCTTGCGACTCAAAACACTAAAACCAGAGAGTCAATTAAAGTGAAAGCAACCTTAGGTAAGTAACCAAGGTTGGTTGCAACAAAACCTTCACCAGACCAGGAGCAGAATCCATATAGGATGGGCTAACCCTAATCAGGCCTGTAATTCATCAACCCTCTTAATGTGCCCCCTCAGATTTTTAAGACAAGTGGATTTTGAATGCAGCTTCCAAAAGAAAAAAATAGCCGAATGATATTTTTTTTTATATATATTTGATACAATCACACATCATCAGCTGCTAAATTCATATCTGCATTCGCTTGCTGCCGCTGAGCCAGAGACAGACGTGTTTTTACAGATCTGTGCATTGTAACCAATCACACACGATCCTGTTGAGTTTATGAGTGCAATGGCCAATCAGAGGCGTTCAGATGAGTCATCGCTGAAGTGCCAGTGTTTTGTTCAGTGGTCGCTGACTGAATTCTGCTCTCTGGCGAATTCTCTCATCAGAAACAACAAAGTGCAGATGTGCGTATGATGCAAGATATTCATTTCACAGTGTAAACAGCTTCAGTGATTATAATGGGAGTTTTTGAGAGTGCTTGAACTCTGGCTAGACTGAAGTCAGTGATAATGTTCTTTGATAATGTAAATGTTTTTGCTCTCTTTCTGTACAATGAAAGTGTTATAATTAGTAACTTACAATATTTTTTATTAAATTCACGTTAAATACAAAGTCAGTCATATTAAAAAATATTTTTATGGCATGACACCCCTATCTGGTACTTAAGTAGAAAGACGGGTTTTATGCATAGTTACACTAGCATTAGGCTGTTTGCCCATCACACATTATAGATCAACTAACATGATCTAAACAGGTGTAAAATGCATTTACTTGCACATATTTGAGAATCGAGATATTTAAGGATATAATTAACATGTTTAGGAATATTTAGAATAAAAAGGAAAAAAATAAAATTTAAGCCTATATCAGTTATGCTATTGTGGCTGCTGTGTCACATGACAAGCATGACGAACCTCAAGTGGTTCAATAGGATCGAAGGCTTGTTAAACCTATTAAGATTATAGATTTAAAAAAACAAAAAAAACATGAAGGAGCAATCATTCCCCGCCACATACATCTTAAGAGTAGCTGGGGCCACGTCGGCATAAAACGTTCCTGAAGATAACACCAGCACTAAACCAGCAGGGTGGTGACAAAAGACCAGATCTAATCAAAAAGCATTGCTCAAAGGCTGAATCTATTGTTTCCACATCTCTGGCCAGGGATGCCACCCAATGCCCTGAGCCTGGGAAAGTAGATCTGCTTTGATTGGGATCTCCCAAGGAAGGAGTGTCCCAAGGAGGCTACTGTCTGAAAGAAAACTTTGTAAACGAGGTGCATCTCTGGTGCTATGGTGGCATTGTTGCGCGAAGCACAAGTGAGAAGATTGTAGTTCAAGACAGCTGATCTGCTGTTGACAGAAACATTAAAGACGACGGGACTGAGAGAACAGAACCTACAGGACAGAAAGAGGAAAGGCAAATATGTGTTTGCATTGTGACACAATCCTCCAAAGATGGCCTGTCTTCCATTTACAGGCCATTTGATTAGGAATGGCCCACTGGACCTGCAGAATGGGAAACATTAGCTGGCAATCTCAGGTCTATAGTGTAATCACACTACTGAGCGAGCCTGCAGACCCCAGTCTTTCAGAAGGGGGGCCCCGACTCCCTCACTGCTCTTCTTCTCCTTTTGAGGACACTGCAGAGAGCTGGAAAGGTAACAGTCCAAAGGCACTACAGACTCTCGAGCCCGTTGTGGAATTAGCTGCTGGAAAGCAACTGCTGTTTTGCAGCGTGGAACTTATCAAAGATAGCATTCATAGCATCACCAAAAATCCCAGACTAAGAAACAGGAGCGTCCAGCAGGAAAGCCTTCTCCTTTTCCCTGACATCTGTAAGGTTTAGCCACTGATGTGTCTCCATTGCCACTAACCCTGCCATGGGGCAGCCAGTCGCATAAACTGTATGTTTGGTTGCATAAAACACCAAATTGCTCATCTAAGCTCTTTGACAGCATCAGTACCGCCACGGTATGCAGAGCTGCACCCATCTGACTGGGAGCCACATAGGACTTGCCTATCAAACCAAAGTCATCCAAACAGGTTTAGACAGTAGAGTAGAGCAAGACTTTTAAGAAGGAAGTGAAGATGTTGACAAATAGGCTGCAAGAAACTCTTCAGCCACCGACATTTTAGCACAGGGGTGCCCAATCCTGTTCCTGGAGATCTGCCTACCTGCAGAGTTCAGTTCCAACCCTGATCAAACACACCTGTCTGCATCTGTCAAGTGCTTTTGAAGATCTTAATTAGTTGGTTCAGATGTGTTTGCCCTGTTAAAAAAATCTAGCATATGCTGGTAAGGTATGTTTTGAAGCATGGCTACTGGTCATGAGCTGGTTCTTAGCTGGTCATGTGCTGGTCATGAGCTGGTTTAAGATTGTTCTTAGCTGGTCATGTGTTGGCCCAAAGCTGGTCCTTAGCTGGTCATGTGCTGGTTTAAGCTGGTCTTTAGCTGGTCATGAGCTGGTTTAAACTGGTCATGTGATGGTCATGCGCTGATCCCTATTCTAGCATATCTCTGCTCCACCAAGCTAGAAAAGGTCTATCAGGAGTGAAGCAAATGGGCACTATGTCTGGCCAAGAAGCATTAGTCAACTGTGCTTCTAGCTGGGCTGGCTCCTGCCAGTCCAAAAAGCTCTTCATAAGCCAGAGAGGGAGGCACTTACACTAGGGGTGCTTTTGCATACCTTGGTGGGTGGTGCTTGTGGCATCGGCCAATGGATTGCTGTAATTCTACACAGGCTTTTGGGAGGTTTGCCCATAGTTGAGTGAACCTATTAAAGGAGCTGAAGTGAAGACAGTGTCATGGTTGAAAGTGTTTCTATTGCTGAACTAGAAGCAAGCGTGCTGGGAATCATCTCAACCATCTGGACCCTTGAGTCTTTAATCTGCCCTCTAATAGTCAATAATCTCCAGAAAGCTCTATCTTCGGTAGCCCGACCCAAAGTGATTTACAAGGATGGGCGCTTACCTCTGACTGAAATCCTGTGCGACTTGTGCAACTTCACAGCTTTATACTGTGCAGTCCTGCACTGCTGTGTTACTTGCCAACATGCAGATTGGAAATGCTTACTAAAATTTGTTTTTTTTAACTATTCACTGTAAAATAAATAAATAAATAAAATTGCTGTAAAAATACAAGGAATTTTCTACAGTAATGTACCGTTCTATCTAAATACAGTTAAATACTGTAAATGATGATAACATATTAACAGCAAGCTACTGTTCAGTCTTAACGGTATAATACATTTTTTTTTTTTTTTTTTTTTTTTTTTTTTTTTTTTTT
>JAFVLL020019433.1:0-31187 GCA_021397915.2 Tor tambroides
ACTCGTTACTCCCCGGTGTTCCTGTGGCTGCCTTGCCTTATCCTGCCTTGTCTTGCCCTGATGTCATTATTAAAGACTATGATTTGAGTTACGTCCTTGTCAGCGTGTTCCTGTGTCCTCCCTCGTGTGTGCACCGTGACAATAATGAGGTACATCAGGCTTTTGAGGAACGTTTATTTGTAGTTCTCTCGATCATCGTTATATTGCTTCGAATTATATGTTTTGCCACCCACAATAAAGTCTAAAGTGATTTGATCATAAATATAAGCATTTAAATATCATCTTACTAAGATATATTATTGGGAGATACATATTGACAACTGATATTTTTATACATTTTATGTAAGTAGTATATTACTTTTGGCTCTATAAATATCAGCAGTTTCAACAAATTGCATAAATATACAATAAAATAAAATTAGATCTATATTCTCTTATATCATGTTATATCATATGACCCAATAAAGTCTGATGTATCAAATATGATTTTTTTTTTTAAATGTAGGTTTTTTTGTCCTCAAGCTATGCTCTATATTCTCTTATGTCATACTGTATGAGCCAAGAAAGTCTAATGTATTAAATATGATGTAAAAAAATCTGACTATTTCATATGTCAGGCTTTACAGGGTTAATTCATGTACTATAATTAAACAGATCTCTGTTCTGGTTCTAAAATCTGAGTGGATGAACCATACAGTGTTTGTAATTGTACTATAGCTCATGTGCCAATAACTTGGTCAAATCAGTTGAATTCTATATTAATGAACAAGGTTTTTTCAACACTCTCTAAATAGCATACAGTCAGGCGAGCAAACTACATTCCCTAGTAAAAAAAAAAATAAAATAAAAAGTAATATATTTAAAATACATTTATTTCATACTAAGTATAGCTAAAAACTATTGACAAATTTACTGATGTATAAATTGAGACTTACTGATATAAAAGTTATAATTAAGCTTTATTTGGAGTACTACTTGTGCACAACGCACATTTCTTAATATTAAGCCTAAAATGTGTTATAATGGTCACTACTGATGAGGATTGTATGATCTTTAAATAATATTAGTCTTTAAATGCAAGATATTTAAAGTGTACCTTAAGTCTACTTGAAATAGTTCCACTTTAGCACAATCAAATATACTTCAGTGTATCTTTTGTTGGACTTTAGCACTACTTCTGCACAATTAAGTGCATTAAGTACAAAATTAGTTTAATTTAGTTCCAATTTAGCAGACTTTAAGTATACCAGTTTAGTATACTAGCTGCAGGGTATTTTAAGTGATGAAAGCATGAAATAAATGTATTCAAATACATTTTAGCATATTTATTTTTCACTAGGGTTATTTGGTGTAAAAATTATTTACTGTAATTATTATTAATAATATGTTCAATTTAATTTAGTTTTATTAATGTAGTAAGCTACTTAAATTTGTGCACTACAATTTATTCATCATTTGGCATTCTACTTGTTTCAAGCATGGCCTTGAGAGCATTTTTAAATATTAAAAACCATTAGGATATCCATTTAACCCCAAAACCTTTTTCAACACGTCTTTGGTTTGTTAATAGAACCATGATGACATGAGGTTAAGAGTAAGTGAGGTATGAACACACACTCATAAACAAATGCTTGCTTTTGAGGGTACTTACGACATTCAGCATGGCGCTGCTGCTCTCTGCTCTCTCAGCCAGCTCTAGTCTCAGCTGAGTTCTAGTCTCATCTGAACCCTGCACCTGAAGAGATGAGAAACAAAGTTTGGTCAGTATGTACCTCTGAAGGGCACAGGACTAACAGAGAGCAATTTAAAGATTGAGAAT
The DNA here is from genome assembly GCA_021397915.2 of Tor tambroides. Classification (NCBI taxonomy): domain Eukaryota; kingdom Metazoa; phylum Chordata; class Actinopteri; order Cypriniformes; family Cyprinidae; genus Tor; species Tor tambroides. The sequence continues at coordinate 1,820 of JAFVLL020019433.1, forward strand.
CAACAACCATACACAGGGCTGGAAATGGGGGGGACGCGGGGGGACGGAGTCCGGGGAGTGAATTTCGAGGGGGGACGGCGTTTCATTTTCAACTGGTTAGATTTATTTGGAAATTAAAGTGACTTTTATATTTTATCCATTCAAAAGACTACAAAAGCGATCTCTGTGCATAAACATAGCGCGATATATTTGTGTTTATGGTTCGCTGCGCAATGCAGTCTTTTGTGATTGGCCATAATACCTGCAGACTGCAGCCAATAGAAATGCTTTTCTATCGGCGCGTGTGCTGCTCCTCACAGAACAGACCGTGAAAGCACTAATAAGCAGACTGCAGGTTTTGTCATTCATTATAACAAACGAAGTGTAGAGAAGATGTAAATAATAGATTCATTATGCAGTGTAGAGAGCTTCATTAATTAAAATGGACAGTTTGTGAGATCGCGATGAACTAAGAGGAGTGACAGATTTTATTGATTATAAAGGGAGTTTGCAAATGTGAAATTGAATTTATACGACAGTTTTATAAATTTTTGATTTTATTCAAAAGTTAATATTAAGTGACTTACATTTTAGGAACACTGTTGTCTTATTGTACTCTATTTCGTCAACAAAAATAGTTCCAAACAAATCAGCTGAGTGGGTATGTCCAAGCAAACACAGCTGTGTTTCCTTAATGAATGAATCTGCGTTTTTGAACAAATCTAGTGAGTCAATGATTCAATTACCCATTCATAAAGAGAGTCACTTGCTTCGTTCCTAAATGAATCAGCCCTTTGAACGAATCGACTGAATGAACGATTCAGTGACAAAGACAGTGACTTACTGCCACCTACTGGCGGATTCAGTTTCATTTTTAAAGTATAAATTGAGTCATTTAAGTCGTTTAATATTTCTATATTCAAAACTTTATATTTAAAACATAACACTGTTATTATGAAATGCATTAATGCCACCTCTGAGTCTTGTCAAAAAGTCTGTAAATATTCCTTAATGCCACATTTGTGCTCTTCTGTGCCGTGCAAAGATGAATTGTTGATGCTGATTTTATTTGACTAGTAACTTATTCTTCCTGATTGTATCTTATTTTAACTGAATCTATTGTTTAATTAAAACTTTCGATAAAAGCTTATAAATCTACATTTTTTGCCACAAAAGATGACATACATTTAATAAAGTTAGTGGCATTACAAAGTTTAAAAAAACCTTGAAGGTGTCAAATATTGCCTTATAATGGGAAGGTTAATTTCTGTCAATGATTAGAAGGTGTTCCTATTTATTTTATTTTATTTTATTTTTTTAAGTAGGAGCACAAGTGCTCCTGAAAAGAAATGTAAGCGGCGTAGAGTCCTTAAGAATGTAATGTTACCTTTTAAAAACTAATTGCAAACAGTTATGCAAAGTGTGAACTATTAAATATAATCTACAGATCATGCAATACTGTACCACTAAATAAGAAGTGTTTTGATGGCTAAACAGGCCAGTTAGAGACAATTACTAATCATTCTCATTTTTTAATCACTCTTTCATTTCACTAATCTTTTTTTTTTTTTTTATTAAACACAAGGGGTCATTAATGATGCTTACATTACAGCATGTGCAAATTCACACACATTAATTTGGCTAGAATTTCAGGTGCCTGTCTTAATATCCAAGAAGGTTTAAAGTGACGTGAAAAGTGAAAGTGACATGACATACGGCCAAGTATGGTGACTAGGGATGGGTACCGAGACTCGGTATTTAATCGGTCCCGGTGCTAAATTATGAAAGACCGGAGTATCGATAAGCTCTGACGTTAACGGTTCTGCTATCGGTACTGGATAAATTAAGAAAATAAACATACATTTATTATTGTTCTATAGACATTATTTTGCAAATTATATCTCTCCAAAGTTGCCAGCTGTTTATATTCTGCAATAATATTAGGACATTTGTCTGATGCGTTTTTGCTATACGCAATTCAAAAGAGAGATCGCGCTCACGTGGAGGAGCTACAGAGCTCACAGGGTGAAAGCCCTGTTTAATTATGATGATGACAGAGGAGAGAATGAAACATTCAAAAGTCTGCTTACACTTAAAGGGATAGTTCACTTTGAAATTAAAATTTGATATCTATCAGCTTACCCCAAGGGCATCCAAGATGTAGGTGTCTTTTTTTCTTCAGTAGATCCAATTTTGATATTTTTAGGTCAAACCGTTCTAGTCTGTCAGTCATATAATGGCAGGTATAGGTCACTGTCTCTATAAGAGGGAAAAAGAACATGCACAGAGAAATCCAAATTAAACAATTCCCCATCGTAACTACACATTGATGGCCTAAGACACGAAACAAGTGGTTTGTCTGAGAAAACGAACAGTATTTATAGCGTTTTTTACCTCTTGTACACAACCATGTCCAAGTGATCTGAGTGCGCAAGTGCCGGAAAGCACCGGAAGTGATCTCTGGCGCACACACGTCACACACCGGATACGTGCGCGCACTCAGATCACTTGGACATGGTTGTGTACAAGAGGTAAAAAACGATATAAATACTGTTCGTTTTCTCACACAAACCCCCGCTGGATGTCTTAGGCCAGCCATCAATGTGTAGCGGACGAGGAATTGTTTAATTTGGATTTCTCTGTGCGTGTTCTTTTTGTCTTGCGCAACTTTCCCTTCACAGCGGCGCACATTCGTTCCTCACTAAAACCCAAACTTAACGTCAGAATAAGCACAATCGGCGATTGTTGTAGAATGCAGTCTTTACTGTTGCTAAAATTGTGGGTAGGGCTGGATAATAATTCAGTGTCATTATGTATCGTGATATAATTTTTTTTCATTAACGGTGATATGATTTTTATAAATATTTCCGATATTTCGATATACATTATTAGTGTTTCCCATTCAGTGAATTATTTGAGGCGTTTTGACTTAATAAACATGAGGACTACACGTTTCAAAATCAAAACGCGGCATGGGTGTTTTATATGAACGTATCTCTAAAGGGAACCGACTGTCTTCAGAAAAGTTTTAAAAAGTTATAAAGTAGCGTTCATCAGCGATGCTGATTTGATTACAGCCATTACTGGGGAAACCGCTAGTTCTACCGCTCTCAATGCGCCTCCTGCTGGCAGAGAATCAGTTTGCAATTTCAATAATAAACACGGTTTATGTCTTGGACTTGAACAGCTGGGAGAAAATCCGATGTGTGTCAATGTGCAGTCCCCCTCTGAATATTGGGCCATCAACAAAATGCAAAGAGAAAATAACTCACAGCTCTTAATCTTAATAACTACTTTAATAAGCATTAATCTATCAAATTATACAGTGAAAACTATGCAGTGTTATTTTACTATTGGTTGTTTTATTAGATTTATTTAGTAGGCTATATTACTTACCTGAACAGTAATGTTAATAGACCTCCATTAAAAATTAAAGCACTGTTTATTTCATTTGTTTTTTAATAAATATTCTTAAGTTTGTTTGACTTTTTTCCATTGTTTATGTTCTTACTGTATCTTATCTTATGTATATAAAACACCTCTGTGATTTATATTATATACATAATGTATATGTAATGCCTATACATATACATGTGCAGGCATTTTGCACACTGGTGCATTTACAAATTGATGTTTTATATTCATATCAATGATGTTTAATTTACATTAAGCTCTTAATTTGTTTTGTTTATATGTACTGTATGTATATGTAGGGCCTACAATATGTATATAAACAAAAAGTACCGATAAGAATACCATTAAAGTACCGGATCGATAAGCAGTATCGGTAAGAGTAGTAATACCGTTAAAACCTTAACGATACCCATCCCTAATGGTGACCCATACTCAGAATTTGTGCTCTGCATTTGTCCCATCCAAAGTGCACACACACAGCTGTGAACACACACCTGGAGCAGTGGGCAGCCATTTATGCTGCGGCGCCCGGGGAGCAGTTGGGCGTTTGGTGCCTTGCTCAAGGGCACCTCAGTCGTGGTATTGAGAGCGCTGTACATTCACTCCCCTCACCTACAATTCCTGCCGGACCGGAGACTCGAACTTGCAACCTTTGGATTACGAGTCCGACTCTCTAACCATTAGGCCACGACTTCCCACATTTAAATAAAATATGAAATAAATTTAACGTTATTATAGATTATAAAGGGTTTTATAATTAAATACATCCGAAAGATCATCTAAAATTACCATTATTAACCCCCCCCCCCAGCTGTATGGTCAGTGGCCATTTCCACCACTGACCATACAGCTAAACTTGAGAACCTGAGTCAGGATGCAAGATAAATGCAAACACTGTCAGTGTTCTTATATACAAATGTTTTGCTGTGGTATGATAATAACCCTTCAATATTCTCATCCCCTCAGGTTTATTTGGACATTGCATCACTGTGAGTGCTAGAGAAAGCCTGTTGTATTTTTAACAACTGTTATGCCTGTGAAAGACTTCTTCAATCAAAAACCTGACATGCCAATCCTTCATCCAGTCATCTAGGCTGAAGGGGAACATTGAGCTGATTGAACGGTTTGCTCTACAGCTTCATCCCTGCAGTGATTCTGTTCTCACACTGAACCTCCTAAAAAGTCAATGAGATGCTCAGCGCACTAAATTAGTTGCTCTCTCACTCACATGGAGGGGGAGAGGACTATACAAAGAACTTTTTAGGGCTAAGAAAAGTAGCTGTTTAATATCAGCATGTTAATAATTTCTGAAGAATAATTTTGAAGGATCATGTGAAAATTTCTGCTGGATTTTTGTCTGCTGAAAATTCAGTTTTGTCATCACAGGAATAAATTACATTTTAAAATACATTACAGTAGAATTTTTTTTTTTTTTCAATTTTTATTTTATTTTATTTTATTTTTAATTCAAATAAATGCAGCTTTGGTGAGCATAAGAGACTTCTTTCAAAAATCTTACCAATCCCAAACTTTTGAATGTTAGTGAAAGCACATTTCACATGGAGTACATGAGATTAAGACATAATACAATCACATCCAGCTAGGTCTAAAAAAGCCTGCTCTGTATCTGAAACCTGCTCTTGAAGCTCTTTGACTCTGGCCTCCAGCTGAAGGAGCTGTTGAAGCTGCTGGAGCTCGTGCTGTTCTTTCAGAGACATCTCCTGGTGTAGCTCAGTGATGACATCCTGCAGTTCCAGGATCAGAGCCTCTCGTTCCTCCACCTAAAACACATGACAATGTCAAAAGACTGTTATCCAAGATTGTTATGTGTTGAGCTGCATGGTTATTTGTGAGGGTATTAAGTATTAAGATTGTCAAAACAAACACTCGGACACAGTAAGATCACACAAAGAGGTTTGGGTTTCAACAGTGACTGCTGCAGGGACATGTTCAACTTAACAAGCATGTGCACATGAGAAGTTGGCAGAAATCACCTACAAATGTCCAAACACATGTCCAAAGCTCTGGTAATGTCATGCCATCTAAATCAGATTTTGTGTGTTTACCATGACAGATGTCATAAAACTACCCACCACAACATCAACTGTGTGGAAGCCCAAAGTTTTTTATAAAAATTATTTAAATTTGTTATTTAAATTTGTTACTTAAATTTGTAAAAAAAATAAAATAAAAAAAAAAAAAAAAAAAAATAATAATAATAATAATATTACTGTTTTTACTGTATTTTAATCAAATAAATGCAGCCTCAGTAAGCATAAAAGATTTCTTTCAAAAAACAACATTCAAAAATCTTAATTGTTTCAAACCTTTGACTGGTGGTGTACACGACAGAAAAATGGGCAGAAGGAAGGATAGATATAAAAACCTATTTAATCTTTCTGATTCTCAACACTATGTCGATGAGGAACATCAACACCTTCTCAAAACTCCACATATGATGTGAATGCATCAATATGAGCGATACTGTATGGCACCATTCTGTGATGCTTTACATATCAGTCATATAGAATTGCTTGGCAGGTAGAGTGTGTCATGGTGGTACTTGTAAGTGAACCCCAGGGATTGTATGAATCCATTTTCCACTACTAAACTGGCCTCTGCAACTGTGGGTCACAATATAAGATACAGTGAGAGGTGCAGCAGAAGTGAAGACACAATAGGATTTGCTTCGGAAGCAACAATCTCACTATAAGTATCCTGTTAAAAAAAGGTCAAAGTTGTCCTATCAGAACTTGGAGCAAAATGAGTCTATGCACTGAAGAGGCCTATCTCATATCAAAGAGAGCATAAGTGGGCACATCAGTGAGGAAAATCTTAGATAACACACATAAAGATGTTTTAATGAACATCTGAAATGTGCCCCGATAAATCAGATTGTGATACAGAAGGGTTAGGAAATCAGTTTCTCCAGGCACTGTCTTCCATCAGACTGAACATCTGATGTTGCTAAGCGAGAGAACTCATTTGAGAGCGATAAACAGAAGGGCTGTTATGTAAACTGTTGAATGATCTAATCAAGATTTAATTGTGTAGGCTGCTGTATGAAATCCACAGCAGATTGTGATCCATGGCTTATGAAGCGAAGGTTACAGATATTAACTGAAACATGAGTGAGAAGTGAAAATGAATACCATACATGTTGGAGAATTTCACTGCAGCTTATGGCGCAATGTTATTGCTACTACTTCAAAATAATGATATATCATCACGCTCACATTTACATCATATTCATATTTACAGTGAATATTACTTTTTTTTCTGTGGGATACAATAAATGATATTTTGAAGACTGTTTTTTCTCATGCAGTGATACCATTTTATGGACAAAACACAATAACATATTTTTCTAATAAATATCCTCAGACAAAAATAAGTCATACTGGTTTGAGACAACATAAGTGTGAGTAAATGATGACAGAGTCTTCATTTTTGGCTGAAATATCCTTTTAAACAATAAATATTCATATGATATATCATATGATCGTTGACGTTTCACTGAAGTACCAACATTCTCAGAAGTTTCAGATGTTAAATTACTTAATAAAATTAAAAACTAAAACAATTGAGACAATTGTTGGCAATCTATAAGAATACTATAAAATTAAAATCTCAGAAAATGCATACTTTATTAGTAAGAATTTAACTGTTTTAAATCATATTGAAATCTTTTGTCTTTTGATTGCAGAGATCTTTGCAAATTTGAGCACCGTTTATAACAAAAAGTCTCCATTTGTTCTTCATGTAGTCTCATTTCTGTTGAGAAAAAAAAATCATTATTAAAAGAGAGTCAAATGATAACCTGAGAAAATGTCTCTCCATAGATCTGAACTTATGAGCACTATAACAGCAAGCCCCACAGAAAATATAAGTTACGACAACGCGCTATGGTTTAATGTAAGATAGACGGCAGCGCTTCCAATGGACTTCCACTAGTCTGCCAGCACTGAAGGTCTACTGTAGGGCATTGAAGTGGAAAGCCATGCTTGTATTTCCAGCATTTCCAACTCTTACGAGTAACAGCAAGAGCAGGAGGGCTCAGCAAAGACTGGGCCCCAGCTGCTTTGATCACAGGAGCCCCCTTATACTAGCAGGCCACCTTTCACACCATTTGTTTCCCTTTGCCTGCATAATCAAGGACAACGCCTATTTTCTTTCTCAATTGTAGCACTGCACACATTACTTTGTTTCTTGTGAGTCCTTCGGTCTGGACTCCAAGGTCCCATTAATAGAGCTATTATGCACTCTTCATTATTTCTGACCTGACGCTAAGATCAGTCATCTTTGAACCACAGGTCTTAGCTGGTGCCCAGCACCTCTGCATTAGGAGATCCTTTGATCTTTCAACTCTTTGAAAAGACAACCAGGTAGGAAATGAACCAGGATCCTACATGAACCACTCCAGACTCTAGCATGCATCAAAAAACCCTGGATGATCCACTGAATTCTACCCAAAGGACAATGGTAATAAAGTGTATGCAACTTAACCACAACGAAGCCATAAACACACACACAACCTCAATAGCATTTTGAGGAAAGAGGATTAAAAAGAGTCAAACATCCATATCTTGAAGAAATCAGGCCTTTCAGAATAAATGGCAGTGTTTCATCTAGTAATTTTTGTAAAAGGTCCTTTGTTATCTCCAGACACCCAGAAAAGCCTCCTACTGACTCTATAGCTTTTGAGGTTCAGATGTTGGCATTAGCATGCTAATTGCAATTTTGTCTGCGGAGCTGAAAGAAAAAAATGAAGGGAGAGAGAAAAAAGAAAAAAAGAGAAGTACTTTGTCCGGCTAGGGCCATGGGATTTCTTTTTAATCTGCTGTTACAAATAGCTTTTTGTACAGAATTACATTATGTCCTATGTGTCTCACCTCCAACAAGGTACAGAGAGTTTTGTGTCTGGCCAAACAGCTTTTAGCAGAACGAATCTGCAACATGATACTCCAGCCTTTAATTCATGACATGACATTTATGCATTGAGATTATGTTGAAGTCATTTTACCGTTTTTATTTCATGATTTTTTTTTAAATACAGTAAAATATGATATTAATAGTAATACAGTAATATACTGTAGTTCATTAGTCAACCTGCAAGCTATTTATGGTTGCCAAAAAACTTTGTTAATATAAAAACAGAAACTACTGATATGCACAAAAAATCCTTTCTGGAAGTAGGGTTACACTTGGCGGCCATCTTGTCTTGATAATGTCAGCCATTTTCTGGACGTTGAAAAAACTAAATCTCCAAAACTGTTTGCTAAGCTTATGTTTCAATAACATGTCAAATCACCAATAAAACTCATTGGTAGAGTTCTCTCTCTAGCTAAAAAAAAAAAGGCCAAAGTATGTATTTTTTCAAGCTAGTTCAGCTAATGTACATGTATGTTCTTGGGTCCCTGTTGAAAAAAAACAGCATATGCTGGTTATCTCTGTTTTGAAGCATGGCAGCTGGTTTAAACTGGTCCTTAGTTGATCATAAGCTGGTCCTAAGCAACTACAGTAGCTCCTGCTCAGGACCAGCTCATAACCAACTTACAACCAGCTCAGGACCAACATTAAACCATCTCATGACCAACTATGGACCAGTTTAAACCAGCTCAAACCAGCAGCCATGCTTCAAAACATTGAACCTTAAACCTTCAAGTTAACCTGTTACTCAATCTCAACTCCAGACTATGCCAAACCCTAACCAAACTCTCTGATTGCTTGACATGAGTGTTGTTCTAAGACCAACAATTTATAAATTAACTCATCTACGTAAAATTATCTTTATCTTCCATGGCTAAATCATTGACAGAAACAGCTCACGTGTCAGCTTAGCCCCGCTGAGTAAACACAGAACGACAGAGGCCTTATCTGTAAGACTGCCATCTCTTTTCACTCCTGTGACAGTATGCTACAATCTCAGAAACGGCACACACAACATTGGGCTTAATGTCAATGGGCCATATCTGCCAGCACTGCCTCCTCTACCTTACTCTCTGCACAAATGCCAGAGGTCACTCTTTTCATTCAGGCAGAAATCAAAATGATAATGGCTGCTTGTTAAAAATTCTATTTGGATGTGCACATAGGCTACATCAAAAGCTGCTGACATGGAGTGGTTTGGGGTGCAGAGGGGTGTTAGCGATGTGGCTTACTGATAGCACACATCAAAGCTATAGAGAGAGGGGAATATAGGGTGGGGGTGGGGCAGGACACAATGACTATGTTCTGGGGCTGTTATAGTCAGCAAATGAAAATATACCAGGCACAATTTTACCGTTAATGCCTTGACATTGAAACATGAGCTATTTACCATGAAAAAAGCACTCTGACTCCATCAGATCCGTCTAAATCAAGCTGTTGCAATGGATGCAGTTTGGGAAATTATAAATGATAGCCAGACAGAGTTAAAAAAAAACATGCAGAAAAAGAAATAAAGGAAATAATCAAATGAATCCTCTAGTGGACCATTAATAAATGTGAGCAACACAAGGCCACTTCAGGAGACAATCAGGCAGCAGGAATTTGCTAAAATAGGGACAGTCGCTCACTGGCTCCATTTTGCATCAGGCTCGGTCGACCTTTTAATGCTGCATCGCTAACCGATAACCACCCAGAATGCATTTCAGTGCTTTCCTGGTTTTAAACCATTCCCAGCAAAGTTTTCCACATAGGCCAATTACTAAAGCTCTCGAGTCTGATTTGCCATGCCATTCATCTGAAGCAAGCTCATTTAATAGGACAGCGGATAGCAGCCCCACTGTAATGGATAAAGACAAACTGAACACTTACAATATCTGCACCCATATGGCTTGACTCGACCACTGAGCCCTCTTTCATATGAGACCTCAGTAGGCATGACTTGGTGAACATGTAGGATCAGTCCTTGTTGGTCTTGGAAAGACATTCTTAAACCAGGGATAGCCAACCCTGTTCCTGGAGAGCTACCTTCATGCAGGCTACAGTTCCAATGCTGCTCAAACACACCTGCCTGTTATTTTCAGGAAATCTTGAACATCTTGATTAGCTTGGTGAAGTCTCTTTGATTAGAGATGGAGCTAAACTTTGCAAGAAGGAAGCCCTCCAGGAGCAGGGTAGGATGCCCTTACTATAAACCAGAAATTAGATTTTTGTTTTAGATTTAAGATTAAATTTAGAGTTGGGCTATGACTTGAGACTTGTAAAGTTCTTATTGATCTATCATTAGGGGTAATTAATGGATACGTTTAGAGTAGTGGTGTCCACTCCTGCTCCTAGAATCCTAGGCTCCTGTAGAGTCTAGGGCAGGGGTCTCCAAACTCGGTCCTAGTTGGCAGGTGTCCCGCAGAGTTTAGCTCCAACCCTAATTAAACACACCTGAGCCAGCTAATCAAGGTCTTACTAGGCATGCTAGAAACTTCCAGGCAGGTGTGTTGAGGCACATTGGAGCTAAACTCTTCAGGACACCGGCCCTCCAGGACGAGTTTGGAGACCCCTGGTCTAGATCTTCAACTGTGCTTCTTGTGGACCCACTGTCTTGGAAAGTTTATTTCCAACCTGCTTCAGCTCACCTGAAGATCTTGATTAGCTGATTCAGGTGTCTTAGGTTAGGGTTGTAGCTAAACTCTGCAGGACAGTGGGTCACCAGGAGCAGGGTCGAAAGCCCATGCTGTAGAGTTCCAACCCTAACTGAAGACACCTGAACAAAATAATCAAAGTCTTCAGGATTACTAGTAACCTCCAAGCAGCTTTGCTGGAGCAGGCCGGAACTAAACTTTGCAGGAAAGTGGCCCTCCAGGTGCAGGATTGGACACTAGGGCAGTGGCTCCCAAGCACATTCCTGGAGGAAGTTCAAAGTAGTTCACTTGTAGACGTCACATTACCTTAACAAAGTGAGCTTCAAAGTGAAGCCTGTGCATCTGGTTAGGTGGAGGTGCTGCTGACGTTTGGCTTTCACACACCCACAGGGCTTAAGAACATATTTGTCTTCTCCTAGCAGCATTCGGCACTCCGCATTGTTGCATTATAATCGCATTACTCTTTCATAACCGAGATCTTATCCACTTAAGGTATCCGCAGTATGATAAAGCCAACGCAGCACTGGCCTTTCCTGATGGGCGATTCCAAATACAGCATGCTTCATCCAGGTCTCTCATTTCATTAGCTATTCTATGAATTTCCAATTAGGTTGAGGGCAACAAGACAGAGCTTTCAGGTCTTTTATCACAAGGGACGAGCAGGCCCTGTTCAGGTACTCTTACAAAGTACTGCTCCTATGCACCTTTGTTAGAGGAAGGGCATTGTCTGGGAGGAAAAGCATGCCAAACGTGAGCCGCTGCACCCTCTGAGTATTCCATTAAGAGTAAAAGGAGAGTGCAGATAATGAGAGTCCACATCGGCTGAGCCAAACACCTAGACAGTACTGGAAGGAAGAGGCCTCATATCAAAGCAACTCCGGTTTTTTGCTTTATCTCTCTCTCTCTCTTTTCTTTTCCTCCTCTATCTACTCTGATTTGGTTTGTGCTGGTTCCACGCCATAACAATCCTCTGGACAAAAAAGCCTGCCTCTGATTATTAATAAACCTTAAGGCAGGCATCATTATTTTTTCAGCTAGTCCTTTTTTGTAATGCGTAGACAACACCTTTATACCTTTCCCAGGGGCCCAAGCTCCCCATCTCTCTGTGATCTTATTAGCATCCCATCTCCTCCTGCCTGCTGACCAAACTGCATTGCTATGCACTTTCTCTCTCTCTGACCTCTGTGTGGATGGAACTCATTTGGCCTTTCCGTCTTCTCCTTCTTTGGGCTGATTTGGCTTAAGCAGGAAACTGGCCATGGTTATTTCAGATAAACACTATTAAAGAAATATGGACAGTGGAAATAGGATGGAGGATAAAAGAGTTGGGATATAGCTGTGCTTCAAAGAAGACTCATGACTTGCTTATTATGCTTTGAATGCTGATGTGTGACTGATTTGGTCATGTTTACTTCATGTCTGCAAGTTTTGAATGTTTTTTTTTTTCTTCCTGAAAAGCTTAACCTTGACAGTAATTATTAAATCAGTCCACATTATACATATATTATTAAATAATAAAAAAGGTCAGGTAGAAAAAAACCCGTTAAGGTAAGGTACTGTGGAGCAGAAGTGTGTACTGTTTTACACTGCTGGTAAATGCTAGATGTCCTTGGTAGAGTGTTGAATGCATCAACATCATTTCCAAGACCAAGAAAATCAGAGGGTCACAAAGAACTAGCTTGTGACAGAATTTATTAATAATCTGGAAGTTTATCAGTTTCATACTCTTATGATAATAGTGGGTCTGATGTTGTATGCAAGCAATTTATTTTGAACCTTTGAATGGTCTCCTTCAGCACTAACCTGACTTAAGGCCTGTTCACACCAAGGACGATAACTGTATGGTTTTAATAACAGCTCTAATTCTATGACAACAGTGAATTACACACACCACAGCTAAAATAATAAGGACACAGAGGAACGGTATTGTTGGAATCACTTTTGGAATGTTTTTTTTTTTCCCAGATGATGAATGATTAAAAACATTGGCATCCAATCAAGACCCACCAACTTTAAAGAGTTCAGCATTTAAAGTGGCACACGACACAACTGCGGCGCATGCTTATAATAAACTAAATGTTATCGTCCCTTGGTGTGGATGCCAATATGGTTATTGTTACAGTTATTGTTGTAGTTATCTTTTCTTGGTGTGAACAGGGCTTTAATCTAGATCAAGAAAAATATCTTATCTGATCATGTTACCATAAACAATGTCCTTTGTCTTTCTAAAGTTAATTTCATAGTATTTTAAATATCTATATACAAAGCTAAAAATTCCCATTTTTTGTATAACTTGACAAATATACAGCTTGATTGGAAATGCTGTAAAATAAAAACATTCTGTTCATAAATGATACTGATTTATCTTTTCCTCCCTCATGCATCACATTGTCCTCAGCACAATGTTGTCAATACACTACACTGCAACTTTACATTTTATGAAGAAAATGTGGGTGACTGTTAGGGTTCCCTGAAATAGTCAATGACAGATCTATTAATTTATTTAAAAATACATAGAAAAAAACTATGACTTAAATATACCTGTTCCACAATTAAGTTTTTTTTTTTTATTTAAGGGAGAAAAAGGGGGCATTTAAGGGGCATAAAGTCATAAATGTCAGAGTTGTTATTTCTTAAAAAAGAAGTAGTTTAAGAAAACTGTTATTTATTAATATTTCAAAGTAGTAAATAATACTGATTTATGTTTATTTTCCTCATGAGTCATGTCTTATATTTAATTTCAATCAAGCTCTTCATTGACACTTTTGTTTTCTTGGTTACCCAGCATACAAACTAATAAATATAAAATATAAAGCTTTATTTTAAAAAATACAGGTAAAACTGTTGGTCAGGTGAAAGTGACACTGAGGGTCAGCTATAATATTTAAAATTTAAAAACAAAACAAAAAAATCCACACAATAAATATTGAAATGGTTTATGATTGTTTTACTACTTTAAGATTGAAAGTCTGGTTCTGGTGCAAGGGTAAAAAAATAAAATGTACACATAAAATGCATTTTAAAAACTAGCAAGTTTCCAGGATAGTTCACATTAAAATTATGCTGAAATCTCTGAAAAATCAATAAACTAAAAATCAACCCTTGTGAAATAAAAGTGCCCCAGAAACACCCATATATGACAACAACTGCACTGCTGAATGTCTTACAGACACTAAAAACCAAAGCAACAGTGGGCAGATTTATTCCACGCCAGTGGACATGTAACATAAGAGCAAGACAGAAAGTAAAGGATGTTCTGTGCTGCTCTGTAAAGGACTCTGGGCTTGATGAGGTGCAGCAGTTGAATGATATACAGAGGCGAGCTCAGGCGAGAGCTGTCCATTAGTTACAGGGTCCTGTAATGTTGGGACTGCAGTACATTATTTTCAAATGCATCAGTCAGCATTGTGCAGTACAAATAAATTCTAATGTCTCGGATCTGTAATGCATACTCTCACCACTGCTATATTACGCGATGGGTTAGAAGGGCAGCGCAGGAGAAGGGGAAAAAAATGTAATTTATTTTTCACTGTGGCCAGTGTTCTTCCCATTAGCTTCAAACGTGAGATAAGTTATAGCTTCTAACAAGCACCTTTAGCCACCAGAGCACGCTGCACACAATGCCGTGGCGCTGAAAATGGGATTTAGAGGTAAAGATAGAGAGGGAGAGGTAGAGGTCAATGATGACCCCATGTATGGCCCCTAAGTGTGACATGGCACAAGGACAAACATCATCACACTGATGAGTTCAATAAACGCCAGTACTGCGAAAACTCACATTATTGTCAATACTGAGAATAGATTTTTACATTGCATGAAGAAATTAAAGGTGATTGTTAGGGTACCCTGGTGGTCAATCAAGGATTGATTAATTTATTTAAAAGTAAATACAAAAATGCAATGACTTAAACATTCCTCCTCTACAAATAAACTTGTTTTTTAATTTAAGGATGGAAAAAATACATACATAATGAAATGTCCTGATATCATAACGAAGGTGAAAAAAGTCTTTAAAAACCTTAGTTATGACCTAATCCTTTATAATTATTTCTTAGAAAACTAGTAGTTTATTTATTATGATCTGAAAAATTGTCTGCCAAATTAAAGTCATTTGCTGCAACCAACTTGAAGGAATAAAATACATAAAAACAAGACATTAAGCAACTTTAAGTAACTTTTTAAGTACCATGAAAAAACAAATGACAAATACTTTTTTACAAATATTTTCATTGTAAATATTTTTTCATGGTATTTTAAATAAATAAATAAGATGTGTATTCACATGGTATAAGGAAAATATGTTACTTTTTACTATACCACATCACATTTTCATTAAATTTAAACTCTTCTTGTGGTATTAAAATCTTTTCAAACTATATAAAAACCAACCTGAATATAAAGAGTACTGTAAGTTTGTAAGAACTTGGCACATTAACTTGAACATTCTCAACTCATTGACTTAAGTGGCTGCTCTCTGACCCAAGTCAAATATGACTCAAGTCTACATGATATTCTGGTCCATAGATATGGTCTCTATTTCAGTGTAAATATTAAAGATTTCATTGCCCTGTTTCTTCTGCTAGGTGGAAGGCATGATTGCACAGGTCCTCAGCAAACCACTGTATTTTTTATATCTATAAAGACAAGACTTTCAACATTACTGATCAGAGGTCATGAAACAGCTCTGGGAATCTGTGTTCCGCAAACTTCCAAAAGAAGGGGATAGACAATGAACTGAACCGCTGTCCCCAAGCCTGACAGTTGACATCATCCGACTCCCTGCCAAAGCGCATCTCATATGTGTGTATGTATGGACTGAGGCCAAGGTTATCACAGCATAACCCAGAGGCAACAATCTGATAGTCTATTAGTGAGTATTCAATGACTGATGAAACAGACGTGGTCTGCTTTAGATGAATGATTCATACTCGACAGAGCTCACTTCTAATTCACTTCCCTCTACACTAAACGCTTGAGAAAAGAAAAGAAAAAAAGCACATCCACAGTCAGATCTGTAAAAGATAAACGGGCCTTTCAATCAAAGCCAGTTCTAGTCGCACTGCATACATCTTGGTGTCAATTATTGACAACTGACTAATTAGTTGTGCCCTTTTTAAGCCTTTCTCTTAGTTTGGAGCTGTTTAAATATGCTAAATCGATAAGAGCTCTAACGCCCCACCATCGTCTGCGGACGTGCAGTCCAACCATATAGCAGAGGGCATCTATCAAAGAAATGAAGACTTACACTCAAATTAACATCAACTTTTCATATTGCATTACCATTTTAGACTGTGATCCTCATCCCATATGAAGCTATAACGCAAAAATCATTTAACATTTTGTGTGAAAAAAAAAAAAATCACTGAATACGTTCACTGAATGTATAATCAAATTTACACTTGTCAATTGAAAATAAAAAATATGTATTATGGAAAGCAAGTGTAAAACAGCAATGTAAAGATGTAAAGAAAAAGTATTTTCACTGTAGATAAGTCATTTTAATTTTTAGCCTCTACCTAAAATAAAGGACAGTAGATGTGTATCATAAAGTAAAGGATTATTGAAAAAAAGAAAAAAAAAAACATAGGGCAGGAACTTGGTACTATTTATCAGTTGTTAATTAGATTTTGAAATAGACTTGTACTCACAAACGGAGGCAGATGAATGACATGCTTAAGCGGACTAAATTATTGGAGAAGTCCTGCATACATCACCAGAGAGAAGTCTGTTGTATAACAGAAAGTTATGCTATTTTGATAAAAAATTACAAAAATTAAAAAAATAATATCCATATATCCATTTCCATATCATACATTTAAAAAATAGATTTTCATTTCATGCCAACTTTAATGTTGTGAGCAAGTAGACTGCTTTTTGTGGCTACAGCACTGACACATATTGATTTATTTCAATTAAACAATATTAGTTATTTGAGCTGTAAAGTTAATTTGCTTTGTTCTAAAATATACTAAGCTGGTTCAGACTTGCATTTTATTCTTGGTTTGGTTCATTTTCACAAAGCAACATTTAAAAACAGAAGTTGTAAATAATCAAGTATATTCCTTGAAAGTTGTGTTCACATTAGCACAAATCTCTGAGAAATTTCTAGATCTATTGTGAATAGTGTCGTATTATATGAAGCACAGCTGACACAGAAGTCACTGCCAAACCAAGCAGCTTTCTGTTGGTCAATGCAGCACCTCCGAGTGGACCAACTTGAACCTGTTGCGAAATCCGCATCTCTGCAAATCTTTCATGCTCACATGAAATTTCCAATAGGATTCCTATTAAATGATTGGATTTCGCCTGCGAAAACAAGACTGCCTGATGCTGCTCATGCTAACATTAGCACACAACTGCCACTGGATGTATACATGTATGTACAGTATTCATGAGGACCTCACTCCCTTCAGGCTAAATGAAGCACCATGGCCACGTCAGGCCTGAGCATCGTGTCACCTCATTCTCTTGCCTCATCATGTGCCAGCTCTGTTTACCACACATGGGCAGCAGAAATGAATTATGGAGGGGTCTACAAGATGCTCTTAATTACAGATCTGCCAAGCACTGTGAATTATTCAATCCTTTGCTTATGTAGGCGCTTATGGTATGCTATAGTTAACATAACTGCCTAAGCAAGCATCAGATACCCTCAGGAGTATCTATGTGTTTCAGGTCCTCCTTACAATCAGGCAGGTGCAAAATGCTGAATAAAGACAAATGAGAACACATGGGTTTTTCCATTTAGCAGATGGAGAGTAAAGAAACAGGGACGAGGTCATGCACTTCATATGCAACAATACACAATAGTGGCTGTTGTCATGTAAATATGGGATCTGTTGCAATACTTAATCAGCTACTTACCTGCACTGACAATCCTAACTACATTGGAAAGAAGACAGAAAAATTAAGTTGCCTATAATATACATGGTTTTAATAGTGTATAGCTCACAGACAAGGCAATCCCAGAAGACAAACTCTTTTAAAATGTTCATCCAAGACTGTGGACAGGATCCAAAAAAAAAATTAAATCTAAATGTGTTTTATCCAGGACTGAATAATAATGATGGAAAACAGTTGTGAACTGGACTATTCAATCCAGGCTCATTGGAATAACATGCTTGTAGTGACATTTCAGCTATGATATTAAGTTGCTTCTTTCAGGTTCCACAACACTTTCAAAGTGAAATGTCCAGGGAGTGGTGGTAAAAGTGTGCCAGGTGTTAATGCATCACTGTACCAGGGGAGCTACTGAGCAAGTTTACTATGTCAGAAAAGCCATACATATGGAGCTGGTTATGTGATGTAAACATCAAAATGTGTTAGTTTTCAAATCATGCGCTAGGTAAAAATGTTTTGAGGTTATTACATAGTATTGTTTGTTCAAGGAACTACACAAAAATCAGTCTTCATTAATCGATAATCTGCCCCTGTAATCATAATTTGTGTGAAAATGAATAAAAGTTGTTGGTGTTTCACTGCTACTAGTGTTTATTTCAGCTGGAAACTGCAGTAAATTGTATTTGTAATTTTGCAAACATGTAGGTAGAGGCATTTTTTGAGCATGGGGCTATTTCACCTAATGTTTGTGTGTATTTCTTACATTTTTATACTTCTACCATAATTATGGAAACAGCAAGCAACTGCTATTCCAATATTAATATGCTATTCCAAACGTAGCCATCAAGTTGCTAGCTTAGCAACACGATAATTTCAGACACTATTGATTCAGCCACCTATATACACAGTCAGGCAGCTCAGTAAAGTTGGAACACAGCGATTGTCACACAAGAGAAAGGACTGATTCAGGTTTCATGGAAATGCTATATTTGAAACTTACTTTAGTTTTAGGCTGCTCCTGTACGGCATCCTGAATGGCTTCCAGCATAACTCAGACGACTAGTAGTGGAGAGAGAAAGACAGACAGATGCCTATCAGTGCTTAGGTTTAGCTAAATGACGATAAATAAATGTCAGCGATAACTCACATGAAGTAGTTTAACCTCAGCCATGTAAACAAATCAAGCCAGGCTTTTTGGAAAAATGTGCCTGTGGCGACCTTTCTGCACACCGACATTGCGCTGCATATTTCCACAATTTGCAACACTTTCAAAGTGGAACAAGTGGAAATGAAACACTGTTTGTTGTACTTATTGCAGCAGTTCAGAAATGAAATGTCCAGTGAGTGGCTTGCATCTACAAGTTTCTGACCTCTTTAATTGTGACTCATGTTTCATGGAATTTATATGTGAATGCTCCACATCACAAGCACAATGGTGTACAGGGTGAGCTACCAAACAAGTTTAGAAAAGACATACATATGCCGCTGATTATGTGATGTAAACGTTAAAAATATATTAGTTTATAAATCATGCACTATGGTATTTTGAGGAAATAATGCAGTATTGTGCAAGGAATTCCACAGATCTCTCTATATTAATCGATCATCTGCCCTGTAATCATAATTTATGTGAAAAGGAATGCAAATTTGACTGCCTCCAAGTGTTCATTTCAACTGGAAACTACAGTGAATTTCATGTACAGGTATGTTTTTAAAGGTTTGCAGAAATGTAGGTATGCACAGATTTTCAATGTGCCTAGGTTGAAACGAATCAAATGTGATCAGTTTTAGGCTTTACCAGAGACAAGGAAGGTCTTACCCATAGGAAAGAAAAATCAAAAGTGAGATCTCTTTATCATCTCAAATATTTCTCCTAGACAGAAATAAGGTTACTTTAAGATTGAATGGAGATTTTTGCTTGAGTCTCCTGCTTCTCAAACTTTTCTCCTGAGACAAAAACTCTAACACTCTCACAATGGTCTCCTTTAAAGCTTTAAAAGAGATCTCAACAACATCACACACTGTGCTCAGATATTTCTCCTAGTCTAAAGACTCCGGTGGTCTAATATTTGTCTCCTTTAAAGCTTTAGAAGAGATCTCAACAACATCAAACACTGTGCTCAGAGGTTTCTCCTTAGCTAGAGACTCGGGATCTCTCACATTTGTCTTTTTTAAAGCTTTAGAAGAGATCTCAACAACATCAAACACTGTGCTCAGAGGTTTCTCCTTAGCTAGAGACTCGGGATCTCTCACATTTGTCTTTTTTAAAGCTTTAAAAGAGATCTCAACAACATCACACACTGTGCTCAGATATTTCTCCTAGTCTAAAGACTCCGGTGGTCTAATATTTGTCTCCTTTAAAGCTTTAGAAGAGATCTCAACAACATCAAACACTGTGCTCAGATATTTCTCCTAGTCTAAAGACTCCGGTGGTCTAATATTTGTCTCCTTTAAAGCTTTAGAAGAGATCTCAACAACATCAAACACTGTGCTCAGAGGTTTCTCCTTAGCTAGAGACTCTGGATATCTCACATTTGTCTCTTTTAAAGCTTTAGAAGAGATCTCAACAACATCAAACACTGTGCTCAGAGGTTTCTCCCCTAGCTAGACTGATATTCCACATTTGTCTCTTTTAAAGCTTTAGAAGAGATCTCAACAACATCAAACACTGTGCTCAGAGGTTTCTCCTTAGCTAGAGACTCTGGATATCTCACATTTGTCTCTTTTAAAGCTTTAGAAGAGATCTCAACAACATCAAACACTGTGCTCAGAGGTTTCTCCTTAGCTAGAGACTCTGGATATCTCACATTTGTCTCTTTTAAAGCTTTAGAAGAGATCTCAACAACATCAATCACTGTGCTCAGATATTTCTCCTTAGCTAAGGACTCTGGTGGTCTCATATTTGTCTCCTCCAATGTTTTAAACAAGATCTCAACAACATCACAGACTGTGCTCAGATTTTTCTCCTAAACTAAATACTCTGGTGGTCTCATATTTGTCTCCTCGAATGTTTAAACAAGATCTCAACAACATCACACACTGTGCTCAGATTTTTCTCCTAGCTAAAGACACTGGTGGTCTCACAGTTGTCTCCTTTAAAGCTTTAAAAGAGAGCTCAACAACATCACACACTGTACTTAGATTTTTCTCCTTAGCTAGAGACTCTGGATCTCTCACATTTGTCTCCTCAAAAGTTTAGATTAGAGATCTCAACAACTTACAAAATGTGCACCAAGTCAAGTACTTAAAAGGCACTAAATAAAGGGGAGAAATTATAAATTCAGAATTAAAGGCTATATTGAGAGAGAAATTATGCAGAAATAAGGATAATGTTACTTTTTATAGGACAAATTTTATGTACTTAGGCACATAATTGTTGTTTGGAAATAGTAATGTACCGGATGCCTTAATCAAAACTGATTTACAGAAAATGTAACCCTGGAGCTTTCTTTGCTGAAAGGCACATAAATGGATTATGACTCAGTCTTGATTATAAAATTGACTAATTTGATTATTAATACATATTATATGGTAGAAATGTTCGAGCTCATATTGAGGCATTTGACTTGGTTCACACTTTGAAAAGTTATTGAGATCTCTTCTGAAATTTAGAGGAGACAAATGTGAGAGCTCCCGAGTCTTTAGTGTAGGAGAAAAATCTGAGCACAATGTGTGATGTCGTTGAGATCTTGTTTGAGACATTGGAGGAGACAAATATGAGACCACCAGAGTCTTTAGATTAGGAGAAAAATCTGAGCACACTGTGTAAATTTGTTGAGATCTCTTTTAAAGCTTCTTTAAAGGAGACCATTGTGAGAGTGTTAGAGTTTTTTGTCTCAGGAGAAAAGTTTGGAGAAACAGGATGACTCAAGCAAAGTTTCCATTCCATCTCAAAGCAACCTCATTTCTGTTTAGAGAAATATTTGAAATGTTAAAGAGATCTCTTTTTCATTTATTTTCTCTTCCTCTGGTTAGCTTCAATGTCATTTATCCACACCATTTCAAAGACGTATGCATGCATTGTCATATTTGGAAGTTATTTTATGTAGGCAGTGTTTTACTACAATGATTTAACAGAGTGGGGAAAACCATAACTCTATATTTACATACATGCAAAATGTGCTGTACAAGACACAATTTTAATTCTAAACAAAGCAAAATAAAAAAAAAAAGAAACAAGCGCTGGTACACTAGTGATACATTTGTTAAAAAAGGTATTGTTGTCGGAGTACTAAAACAGCTTGCACTTGTAAGTCCTTTCATGTGTTTGGAAAATGTGGTGTATACACAGTGCTGACATTGAAGATGAATTTAAACATTTACCCCCGGTTTCACAGACAAGGCTCAAGCCTAGTCCTAGACTAAAATGTAAATCTGAGCTGTTTCAACTGAAAGAAACTTGCACTGACTGATCTTAAAATATATCAGTGCCTTTGTTGTGTCTCAAGATGCACACCAGTAATGTTTTTTTCTAAGGTATGTTTATAAAAATTACTTAAATGTCCTAATTGATCTATGGCCTAATTCTGGCTTAGGCTAAGCCCTGTCTATTAAACCGGGCCTTAAACTAGTAACCCTTGATATTCTGAAATGTTTAATGCTATTTAAATGATAGTTTTAGTATTTACAATATTAGTAAAAGTTTAACATTGCTCCTAAAATAAAACTGAAGACATCTTAAGACAAAGCTGATATATCAATGAGATATATAAGAGACATATGAGACATATACCCCTTAGTATCCTGAGCATAGAGTAACCTCTGTCAGAGCTATAGCCTTGTGGGCAGCATTGACGTGAAGGCACACCTGCACCTCAGACAGCATGGGTTTGAATCTTAGCTAAAGGTACTTTCCTGCTCCTGTTCAGTTCTCACCTGTCCAATTGTTTCCTGTCTCTACTCCTACTCCACTGACCATTAAAGTTGAAAAACCCCATTGCAATAAAAAGAGCAACCTCTGAGCAGTAAAACATTTTTTGTAATGGAGTCTTGCAAGAGATTACAGCAAGACAGTAAAGATATCTCCCATGTTTCTCACACGTTTCTCTCACATTGTCATTTTGGATTCCTTTCTTTCAGAACTTTCTCATGTCTCAGTTGTGTCTACTTTTATTTAAGGATTTTTGAGAGAAACATCTGAGACAGTGTTCAGACTAAAATAAGAAATAGACGAGAATCACAGCTAAGTCTCCTGAGGTTAGAAAGAGCAACCACTGAATAATAAAATATTCTTAAACTGGATTCTTGATAGAGATTGCAGCAAGACAATAAATATATTTTCTATGTTATATGATATTCTGTTTCTTCCACCACATTCTCAACTTTGACTCTTTTTTCTCAAATATTTCTCATGTCTCATTTGTGTCTACTTCTATTTTTCTTAGGGAATTTTAGGAGAAACATCTGAAATGCTGCTGATACTAAAATGAGAGATATACGAGAATCTCATCTAAGTCTCCTGAGCTTAGGAAAAGCAACCACTGAGCAATACATTTTTCCTATGGGTAGTCCTCCTCCAGGAACACTAGCCATCTAACAACTGACTAGTTGATTAGTTTATTGTTTACATTTAGTAGCAACAATTTAATTAGCATGCTGACAGCTAAAACTGTGTGGTAAAACTATTTCTCCAAGTTGCGTCCTTAAATTTATCCCCTTTAAAGCACTGCCGCTACAGCCGTACACATGCAGATAGACACCTCAACTAGTGCAAAACCCACAAACTTGATTTGAAAATACGTACACTCAAAAAAATGATTTTTTGATGCCTTTCACTTTATTTAAACAATTTATTTTGATTCAACAACATTGTATCAGGTTTCTGTTTCAAATGTGATTGCTTCATGTTAAGTTGACTTGAAACAATTACTCTTTGACTTAACTTGATGTTTTCATATTGAAATAACATGTTTCAATCATAACCCAACCAGGGACTCAATCAAACAGGATTTTCACTTCCATTATGCTTTGCAAAGGGGCGAACTGGGAGAGTAAATGTTGAAATAAAGTGACTTAAGCATTTTTTAGCAAGATGAGAAATTGAGAGACTTCTTAATGATTACTGTTCTATTATGTTGGTATTTAAAGTTTCTTAAGTTATGTTAGTGGTTTAGGGTTACCATTGTGGGTGAAGCTTTGAGCATGTGCTGGGGTTGAGGACCTGCTAATAAAAATCCAAATCACTTTAATAATAAAGCAATCACTATGGTAGTGCTCTGGATGAAACCAGTATCGATTCTGATTGCCAATGACCGGACATCATGTGTAAAGAAAAGTTATATTTAGTTTGTTACACCACATGACTAAACAGGAAGCATTAATTGTAGGATTATTTGAATGTCAATTTAAATGAAAATCATTTATTTAAGTTAAACTAAAACCATTCATTCAAATTAAAGGAACACTATTGATTCTAGTTAGTTGTACATGGATGGTTCTATTTAGTTTTACATGCTTCATTCACGTGGAACCACTGTCCATGATTGAATCATGTTCAGCCAAAGAGCTATTTTTTTGAGTGTAGCTGTGTACATCCCTACACCTGAAGAGCACACTGAACACTACCGCATCATCAAACACGAAGCAAGCTGCTCCTCTCCATCTACCCGTGAATGGATGATTGTTTACTTGAAGTGTTTTGAGTCACTTACGTGATTACCATGACAGAGAGCTGTCTAGGTCCTTTCATAGAGCGCCAATCTCCATCTTTTCCAAGGGCCACCTCAATTATTCATAGCCTGGGCCTATTTGTGTCTTTGTGCTCCGTGGAGCTGTTACTCTGAATGCTAAAACCTTCACACAGCTGAAGCCAGATTGCCAGTTTTATGAGAGAGCATCTTGTGAAATAAATGCTAGCCAAGTGACATAGAGCGTGGGGCCAAGGTGCACAGTGAATGCAAAGAAGCGCATGTGGATCAGGCCATAATCAAGTACCATGTCTCATTCACTGCTGAGTGGTATAAAAGAGCACATTTCAAGTGCCCAACGAACTGAATGGAACACATTAAAGAAGTTCAGACCTGGATATATATGACTTTAGAGTTATTGTGTAACACTGACCCTGAATGGTTTTCATTACAAAATATCTTGCGCATTCATGAATTAATTCAAACAAACGTGGAAAACAAAAGAAAAGGACACTACTACTGTCACAAGGGTTCTGAGAAGGTCTCTTGCATCTTGTACTTGAAGCATTAACATATTATCATATGCGTCTGTTACACTGAATAAAAGAAGGCATTTAATAGAAAAAATAATCTGTTTCATTTTTATTTTGCTCAATTTACTCATCCTCATGTTGGTCCAAACCCCATCCAAGCTGTTTTTTTGTTCATACAATAAAAGTGGATGGAGACCAAGGACATCTATGGTCATCTTTCATCATTTTCATTAAAGCAGCTTTTACATTCTGCTAAATATTTCCTTTCATCTAGGTTTGGAGCGACTTTGGAATGACAAGGTATGGATGATATATAAATATATATAGAATGACAACAACACATTTGAAATCCCCAGGGCTGCTGGATTAACAGGGGTGAGCTGGCTTTTGACCCAGCACTTTTTAAACTACTGAGGAGCATTTGCGATAAACATGCTTTGCCACTCAATGGTCCTAAATAAGAGTGTGTTGAATCAGTATTTTGATATTTTCAGTGAAGGTAATTGAGCTATGCTTATATTCTGATTTTAAATTGTAATTTTGGCCACCTCTGAATACCACCTCATACCACTGACATTACACGAGAAGCTGAAATAAATATGTTGAAGAACATGCATTTTTTGCATAGTTGAAGCAATATCATAATGTAAGTATCTAAAATGCATGTGCACTTTTTTAAGTAAATTATGTTAAACTGTATGTACAAAGCAAAGAACGTGAGCACATTTTTTATCTACCAATCAGATGCGCATA
Organism: Tor tambroides; assembly: GCA_021397915.2. NCBI lineage: Eukaryota > Metazoa > Chordata > Actinopteri > Cypriniformes > Cyprinidae > Tor > Tor tambroides. The sequence continues at coordinate 27,527 of JAFVLL020019433.1, forward strand.
AAAGCTGCGTTCATTACAGAATAACAGTACACACCTAGCACGTTTTTTTTTTTTTTTTTCCAGAATCATCTTTATCTTATGGGGAAAAAACATGAATAAAAAATAAAATATTAAAATTATTCAATTTTAAAATATGTTTATAATACAAAAAAATATGATAAATAATAAGCCTATAAAAGGGAACGAAGAAGACAGTTTTTTAATATTAGTGAACAGAAGTTAGTTTAAGATTAGTTTGGGAAAAATCAATTTAACATATTTAAATCTTGGGTTATGTAAATTTCTACATATACCAATTCATTTTAATTAGAATAAAGTGATGTAACATCATTAAGAAAGAAATTAACATTAACCAAGATAAAGAAATGTGAAAAGATTCATGAATTAATTCATTAATAGTATGTTAACTGTGCAAATGTTTACAACCTTGTTATAAAGCGTTTGGAATCACAAAATCATAATCCATTATTTATCTTAAAAGCATCATCAATTTTGGAAGAGTGGTGCCACCATTGCCAACACCAGCTACTGTATGAAATACGTATTGATTTTCCTCATCATGAAAAGATGTAATCTGATACCTCACAATTACAAAAACACACCTGAGGGAAAAAAACCTTGATGGAAGACAGTAACAGAAGAATTAAACTTAAAAGAGATGACTTCCACAAAGCAACTGATTACCACAAACATGTGTTCAGTTCAGTGCCAACAGTGAGAGGCTGAAGCACTGATACACGTCAGTATTTTTTAGTTATTTTTAATAACGAAATTTAAATGACACCAGCCACATTCAAACTCGGGTTACACATATACAGTAAGCACTGTGTCAGGTCACGACTGCAATGAAACACAGTTTCACTGTTGAAAACTAACAAAAGCTGCTGTTTTAAAAGTGCATCTCTATATTAGGCTATCTAAATTTTATACATCATAAATATGCAAAACCCTTAAATGCGATGCCCAGCTGACTGTGGTCCACTAAATTACATAAAATGAAAATGAATTACTGATAATAAACTGAACAACACACAATTAAACAGAGTGGTGCTGGCATGGCTCCTCTCATCTTACCAATCACTGTGTACATATCTTCATTAGTGTCCTCTGATCATCGCAGTCAAGTTACACGGAAGAAAGGACTAGAGGTGCTTTTTACACATAAAGACAATCAAGGCTACACAATCGACTGCTGAGTTGATAGAAGAATAAATCTGAAAGTGTGTGAGAGAGTACGCATTAACACTGGCTCTCCAAAAGTCCATTTTCAAGTTAATGAGAGACAATTATTTTTAAAAAAAATACATGGTTGTTTATCTATTTATTTATTACTTTATGTATTTATTTATATAGAGGGCACCTATTTCCATGAAATTAAGAATTTGATGAAATGTATTACAGAGCGGTCATTTTATAAAGCTTGTTAATCTTTCTTCTAGAAGAGGTCTGACTGAATGGCTTCATCAGTATGCAAGCAAATAATGAACTGTCTGCTTTGCATAATTAAGATGATGGTTTAACGGCAATTTAAGAAAAAGAATTGTAATTACTGAACAGTTATACAGTGTTTCCAATTATCGCGCTAATTTTCACAAGCACATAGTATCCTTTTTTGTTTGTATGCGAGTGTATTGTTCTCATGCAGTCCGGTTTAAGGAAAATATCGCACACCACAGTGCATACAAATTTCTTTAAAAAGATGTAAACTTAAAACATAATCATGATATACTTCAAGAAGAATGTTTCAATCTTATGAAGAAATTGTGAATGTTTACACTTGCAAAATATTTCATTTCTAATTAAAATTTTAGTACTACTCAAAAAATGTTTCATGCAATAAAATAGTTAACATGCAATGCTCCATTTTATTAAGCAAACGATTTTACTTTTAAAACATAGTTTTGAAACAATGTACATTTTTGCAGTTATATTAGCTAAATCCAAAAATCCAGCATTAAAGATGTTGCAGTACAGTATTTCAGTTCAGCGAACAAATCATTTTTGTCATTGACAAACAATGATTCATTTCACTTCATGTAACCTAAATTCCTACTCCAATGTCTCTCCTCTTGGTTGCCATCTTAAAGGTAGTTTAGTGTCCTCTCATGAACTGCTGACTCATGTTGGAGTTAAATGAGCAAGTGTTTTTATTCATACAAATTGTCTTTCTCTTTTTGAATTCAAGAAATGACAGTATTAATTTTTAAGGAAAAAGAACAAGTATCATGTGAGGTATTTAAATGCTTTAATCTCCTTTCTTAGCCAAACTACATTAAAACTTGTCTTTCTTTGGTTTAACAAATGAAGGAATAGTAAATGAAGATACATATGCTTACAGAAGCATCATGTGACAACAAAATGAGAAAGCTTGATAATTGAGAAAGTCGTGCTATTTTGGTTCAGTATGAATCCCGCTTTATAGTTTAGAAAGGTCTTGTACTCATTAAAATTCCATTCACAATTTTTTTAACAAATGGTCTTAAAAGAAAAAAACGTACAAAAAGAAAAATGTAAATAAAAAGCAAGAAAAAATGAAAGAAATACACATCTTCTCTTAACCCATTAATTCAAGAAACGTCTGTGAAAAAAATAATTTTCTCCACGAATCTCATCAGTATGCAAGCGAATAATGAAACGTCTGCTCTGCATAATTAAGATGAAGGCTTAACGGCAATGTAAAGAAAAAAAAGAAAAGGAATTGCTATAAAAAAAATTACTGTGAGCTCCCAATTACATCACACTAATATTCACGACCCAAACGAACTCATATCTTCAAGTAAAAATTTCCAGGCAAACGAAACGAATGCGGATAATGATCTCGGCGCTTTAATTAACAGCGGCTCTCAGAATCTTATAGCAGGAGACCTGACGAGACAGAGCGCCACAGTCAGCGGATCGCTCTGAAACCAAGGACAACAGCTCCAGCCCCGTTCACTCAGGCTCCGAGTATCCTCCCATACCCCTCCAGATGCCCACACATGGCTCCGAGCGGTTGCCAGACTGCCACCCGACCTCTTGATCATCAGTCTTAGCAGTCACATAGTGTACAATGGGCTCTGAAAGCAGTTAAGTACACAATTGGCTGTATAATTCTGTGAAAATATTAGAGAAGGGATAGAGAACATCCCTAGGGCAAAGAGTAATCCGGGTAAGCAAGTACATGTTATGCCAACTTCGTCCCAATCCAAAGGAAATAGTTCCAAAAACAACATACGGGCGAAATCCTGAAGTTGTCCTGATGAATCCTGACTTGACGGCAAGTGAGAAAAAGCATCCGAAGGATGTTCGCTTTGAACGGAGGCCTTGCAATGAACAACACGGAAAAACGATTATCACTTCTCCAGTCGACTGTACAAAAAAAAAAAAAAAAAGAAAAAAACAAGACCCCGTACCACACACCCTCCCTCTACTTTGTCTCAATGTGTCACATTAGGGAGAGATCAAGTATGCAAAACAGGCCGTTGATTACGAGAAGCCAAACACAAAAGGTAAGAATGGATGGAATTAGCGAGATCGCAGACAGCAGGGCACGTCCGACGACAACGACGGCGATGGTCCCAGTCCCACTCTCGCCGTCGCTGTGCTGGCCAAGGCGGCATTGGCATTCCTGGGTGCTGGAAGAGCCCGTGCTCTCACATACTTACGTACTCATGCATTTACA
>JAFVLL020019434.1:0-25456 GCA_021397915.2 Tor tambroides
TTGTACATTTGAAGATTGAATGCAAAATTATTGCAATATAAAAGTATATTTAAAAACTTTAATGTTAGGTGGAATTAATCACGATTAATCGCGATTAATTTTAGAAAAATGTGCGATTAATTAGTTATTTTTTTTATCGATTGACAGCACTTTTATTTATTTATTTATTTATTATTATTATTATTTTATTTTTATTTTTTTTTATAATATTGGTGGAGCCCGAGTTTATAATATACAGTTGTTATATTTTTCCAATCAAATCTTTTTTTTTTTTTTTAACTTTACATTTGTTCATAACTGCAGGCAAATCCCTCTAATTCATGAATTTTTCCATCAGGAAGAAAAAGGGAAAATGCTTAATGTTTAACATAAATTTAGATCATTTCATTTAATGTATTTTTCAAATTCAAGTGAAATATAAAACATAATAATAAAATTTAAATGAATAAATATAGACATTAAGCGTTTTCTCCCTAAAATATATTTGGATGTTATAACAAAAATAGCTTAATATTTATATATATATATATATATAGTATAAAATAACCACCATAATACAAATGGTAAAATAGATCATATGATACAGACACAGACTTACAAAATGACAGTTGTTTAGCTGCTTTTTAAAATTAAAACACTGAATAAGCCTTTTATGTGTGACTCATATGTCCCATTTGAAACTGCAGAAAACTGAAAGAATTACAAAAATAATTTAGGGATGAAAAAAAAGAGATATTTATAAGCTTTAAGGAAGCATGTAAATGGCTTAAATGTAACTGAATACAGGTTTACTTTTGTAATGGAAATAATGTCAAGTAAAAGAAAGATGATCATATTGATGTGATGTGTGTAGCTGTGCCGTGATCTCAAGTGATGCAGCAGCCAACAACGTCACCTACTCCTGCTCTGATCGGGAGGGACGATACGTAAACGTCTACTGTGATGATTGGTTGAAGCTCTTCTCGGTGTGTGAGGTGGAAGTATATGAGACAGGTGATCACACTTAACTCCAATAAACCATTCATTGGTTTGTATGTTGTCTCTGTTTTCTATGACTGTTTTCTGTGCAGACATACCTTTAACAGTTTGAGACTCATAATCATGAAACGTGAATGAAACTTGCATTAAGACAGTGTTATTTAAATTGAAATTGCTATAGTTTTGATTATATTCTTGTTATATCAATGTTTAAAAGCATTGCATGTCTCAGCACAGGCCTATATTGTTATGTAGACATGTGCAATATTATAAAACTTAAACGTTTGCAACGTGTCTAAAACTAGAATTGGCCTTTTTTGTCATTTTTCGCTTTTATGTTAGTTTATATTCAATTAAATCTATCTATCTATCTATCTATAACAAATAGTAAGTAATAATAATAATAACAAATTGAATATAATTATTGTATTTCCAAGATTCTTCTAGACGATCGTTTATGAAGATAGCATTTAACTCCACCACTAATCTGACCGACCCGACAGTAACGGACAACATGCTTAAAGAGGTGAGAACATGATGTTTGCCTCCTGTCGCATCCTAATTTATTGCTATAACACTACTGAATCGTTCATTGCAGTTGAAGTCGGCGCTGGCTGTGAGAGGAATCACCAATGTGACACTGAGCTGGTCTCAAACCCCTGAAGAAGAAGAAGAAGCAGTGATCCATAATCAGGATGAAAATGGTGAGTCTGTTCTTACAACCAGCGATCTAACGTGAATCTAGGAGAAATGCTGTCAAATCCCCAAATGATGACTAACATCTGAAGCTCTGTGATTTTCATTTCTAGATGCCTGCTGAAGCAGATCTCTGGAGCTTCTCTGAGGAGTAACAGCCATCATGAGTTTCATTTCAATCATGTTATATTCATTATATTCATCTCACAGTTACTGCAAGCATGCAGTTTTTATTAACCCTCTGATACATCATAAAGAAAAAAGAAAATTAAAAAAAGCTTTAAGATTTATTTTTACTAAATTAATAAAATATGTAATTGCAACATGAATTGTGAAGGTAAATAAAAGAGAAAAGATGCTTAACGTTTTAAGCTTTATTTTAATTTAAAAAAGAAGTATAAATAAAACTAAAAACAAGTAAATATAAAAGCCTTTTTTCTTCCCAAAAATATGTATTTTTATTTTATAGGGATAAAATGTTTCATGCATCAGTTGGTTAAATAGTGCTTAAACAATGTAAATGTAATATTTTAAGGCTTTTTTTTTCATTATATGCCTTTATCGCCTTTTATTATGAACTTTAATAATAATCGAAAGTAGTCCAATTCCACCTAAACTTTTTCAGATAATAGATAAATATGTATTTTTATTACTTATTTCGATCTATTAGACTCTGTGTGTAATCTGTTATCAGGTCGTCACGTAAAGCATTTGCTATAATGATTTACCAATTTCAGCACAATTTAATATCTTAATAGTATGTCTAATATAATATCCTGTGACCTGAGGACAAGGGGAAAGACTTGTTTTATTCTGATGTTCAAAGACAACATTAAAAGTGATCTGACATAATCTCACTTGCCTGTTTCTTTGCATTTCACAGGGCAATTTCGCAGTCACTCTTCCAAACTAACAATGAGGAGCTATTTAATAATGAGTGTTTGTTACTGTAAGATTTAACAGATTCCACACACAAACACAAAAGCACTGGATGAACAAAAGTCAAGTCTATCAATCATCCAACCAACCCTGTCTGTACTGAAGCTGTTCTTCACACTGTGGCTGAAGCATCATGTGTCACTTCTGGTCATACACTATATTGCCAAACGTATTGGGTCGCCCCCTTCTAATGAACAGGTTTGACTACTTTAGTAATTTCTATGAGTACAAATCTTAATGTTAAAGCATATAATGATATTCTAGGAAATTGTGTGCTTCTAATATTATAGCAACAGTTTGGACAGGACCCTTTTCTATTCTAACATGACAATGCCTCTGTGTATAAGACAAGGTTCAAAAAGAAAATGATTGATTGAGTCAGTGTGGAAGAACTTGACTGGTCTGCAGAAAACCAAGTCCTAATCCCAGTTGAACACTGGCTCTGGTGTGACTGTAAATGCAGACCTTGAGCCAAAAACTCATCACCAAACACCAATGACTTGTACATACACTATATAGACAAAAGTATTGGCACCCCTTCTTTAGAACAGAAAAATGCACTTCCAAATCTGTGGCAACAACGATGGGAACATAAGTCATGTATTTAAAAATTGTATTTCATCTCTGTTGCACCAGTTTTGAAAGTGTCTAAAATGACTGAACCCATATGAACAAGTCATTGGTGTTTGGTGATGAGTTTTTGGCTCAAGGTCTGCATTTACAGTCACACCAGAGCCAGTGTTCAACTGGGATTAGGACTTGGTTTTATGCAGACCAGTCAAGTTCTTCCACACTGACTCAATCAATCATTTTCTTTTTGAACCTTGTCTTATACACAGAGGCATTGTCATGTTAGAATAGAAAAGGGTCCTGTCCAAACTGTTGCTATAATATTAGAAGCACACAATTTCCTAGAATATCATTATATGCTTTAACATTAAGATTTATACTCATAGAAATGACTAAAGTAGTCAAACCTGTTCATTAGAAGGGGGCGACCCAATACTTTTGGCAATATAGTGTATGTTAGCATTTATATTCTGCTTTCCTATAGTTCTGTAGTTTCAAATTTAACTGTTCATTACTTTATCTTGCATTGAAAAACTTGGTTTTAAGTACAAACAGGTAATGTGACACAAATGTTAAAGCTTTACAAACCAGTCTATGTTTGGAATCTGGTCTCTCACAGCTGAAACTCACGATCCGACTCCCAGCCCACATTTTCCGTGCCGTGTGACGTCAGACAGTGAGACAATAAGAAAATCTTTGCTATTCATAGTCAGATTTCAAACTGACCATAAAATCAGTTCAGTGTCGTGCTGATAGAAGCAGCTGATCCAAATCATAAGGACTTCACACAACAGAACAGGTCAGTTCAGTTATTTTATTATAAAATAAATATGACAATAGATTAATTAGTGGAGACAGTTATTGATTACAAAACTAGAGTGTCAAAACCGTAAAATAAAAAATGCCTTTAAGTCTAATAATGAACTTTAAAAAGATGTCTTTAAATTTAATATAACTTATTAAATGTAAAATACAACAAAGAAATTCTGTTCTAAAATGTTAATCTACAGCGTGATTGTTGTTATTATTCCATGTTTTGAATTGCAGAGCATTTTACACGTTTTTAACGAGTTTAAAATGAAAATCTATGATCTTGTGATTTAACTGACATGTAAAACACTAACAATGGCCCTCAGTCATTACTGAAACTGTCAGGAGACACTAAAGCTGAGATTGCACAGCAATGTTCCTCTTACCTTCAGGCTCCATGACATTAAAAGAACACTTTATGTGACATAATATCTGTCATATTTCACATCTTTCTTTTTTCCCCCAACATAACAGAGGAATATTTGAGAAGAGCTTCTCTGTGAGGTGATGGGGATCATCCAGTGCTGGCTGTTATTATTGGGTAACATAAGACTTTCACTAATGAAGTCGAAACAATGCAACTCAAAGCATCAGATTTGTATGCTTTTGCTGAAGATATGAATGTTTTATAAACGGTATAGTTAAACTCATTCCGTATTTTCAGTTTAAGCACTTTGCATATTGTAATTTGACTTTTGTGCACCAGTGAATAATCCATCACATGAATCTGGCATTGACTACTTTACAAACCAAACTTAACATAATTTGGATGCTTATTTGCCTTTAACATACCTTTGTTTCTTACATTGATCTAAGATCTGACGTTAAATATCTTTTGAACAGGGCTGTTTTCTGTTCAGCAGCAGACAGATGGCGCTAAAGGTAGAGTAATTTTTTGATGGACCTGTTTGTTTGTTTGTTTATTCATTTATTTATTTTCACATGAACACACACAGGTTACTTAGCAACAGTTATCTCAATAAACGTTCTGTTTTACAATAAAATCAACATTTTTTCGACGTGCCAAGATGCCCCCACAATTTGTCAATAAATGTTTCTTTATTACGCTGATGATGTGGTAATAACTTTGAGTAGTACTGCTCTTTTTTACGATTATTTAGCAGTGACACGAACACTTATACATTCAAATTGAGAATAATATGAAAGACGGACGGGGCCAAAAGTCTTTAAACGGAACGTACCATTGTATGACATCCTTCATGAATAAACATGACATTTGATATTTGTACACGTACATACAGACACGCCATTGGGTCACATATGCAAATACAGCAATTTAATTGCATTTTGATCAAATATCAAGGGTTCCATTTAACGACTTTTGGCCTCGTCCACCATAGAATTATGCATAAAATTCAGCATTATATCACCTTCTGAAATCTGTAGGGGCGCCAAATATTTTTACCAAACCACTTCAGCACAAACTTCACCCTGCCGCCAATTTGGTTAAGGTTAGGGTTTGGGATAGAACTGGTTGTAGCATTTTGTAGGTATCATCACTGTGTTCTTTTCCACTGGAATGTAAAACTGTTTTTAAATGGAAATTCAATGCAACGGGGTGAATTGAGCCATTTCAAACTTCTGACTTAATTTTCCCTTTCCAGAAAATCTGGCACGAAGAGGAACTGCCACACAGTCGTCAATCTTCGGTGGTCTGTCCGCGGACCGCGCCATCGATGGTGGGAAGGATATCTCGGTGTCTTCTGGTTCTTGTGCCGCAACACATGTTGAAGGCAGACCGTGGTGGAGGCTGGATCTTCTGGCTGTGTATAGAGTGAGTATTGTGGTCGTCACTTACAGAGAAGACTGCTGTCCAGACAACAGGAAAGATTTTGAGATTCGTTTCGGCAGCTCTCTGCAGGACAGTGGAAACGACAATCCCAGGTGAGGCGCCTCAGCGTGAGCGTTTGCCATGTAGGCCTACCAACAGGTATTTCTCACCTAAGGCTATATAGTCGTTACATTAGATTAGCTACAGAAAGGCCAAGCTAAAATGGAACCTGATCATAAAAGAATTGAATAGAATGCATATTATGAGAGAACATTTGCACATATGGCAAACTTGTGTAAGAAGGTTTTCAAATCGAATAATTGCGGAGTCAGATTGTGTAAAATATATTTGAATTTCATTATGATTTTTACGCTACATTGAAACAATAGACTATTGCTTTACTGATGTGATTTTACGTTTGTGCGACCTCTAGAAGTAATTGATTGCTCTTATATTTTTCTGTCATTTAAGTTACTTCTGATGTACGTAATTACATTAAATACTGTGTAGACTATAGAACGATTATATAATAGTGGATTTAACATTAAAATGTAACATAATATTTAAATGTACTGTATGTTTTTTTAATATAACATTCTCCCTTTAAATAATTTGGTCAGTTCAAAAATGATTTATGCACTTTTAAATTATTTATTTGAAAGACTTAAAAGGACAGTTTCATGCCTATCAACTGGTCAAGGTTAATATGGTAGAAAGTAATTTGTACCAAGTAATGCAATATTTTACAGAGAGTAATTAGTACAGTAATCTAATTAGGCTGTTTAAGATGTTACCCAACACTGATCTTATCAAGGTCATATCACTGATAAGACCCACATTTAATACGTTTATTTGTCTATTGTAAATAGTGTAAAGTAAAAGATTGCTTGTGTGTGTGTGTGTGTCATCATGTAGCTGTGCCGTGATCTCAAGTGATTCAGTCGCCAACAGCGTCACCTACTCCTGCTCTGATCGGGAGGGACAGTACGTCGTCATTCATAGATACATTAAGGCCATCTTTGTGTGTGAGGTGGAAGTGTACGAGACAGGTGATGAAACCTAACTCCAATAAACCACTCCTTTGTTTTGTCTTTCTTTCTGTTTTCTATAATTGTTGTCTGTTCCGATGCACTTGTCAGCTGTGTGTGAGTGTTCGAGACTCATGATCATAACAAGTTTTTATGTAATGGCTCCTGCTTAGATACTTTTGTAGAGAAATCTAAAGGGTTAAAACAACATTTTAAATATAATTTTCACTCTGTCATTGTTTTAGTTTTAAAAGTTGATTTAATTTTCAGCTGAAGTAGTTTAAAGTTTCCAGAGCTGATGAATTAACCGGTAGCCTATTACTGATCAAATGTTTAACAGTTTTAAATGTCTCGGCAAAAGTATTATTGATAATTTAGTGTTTTTAAAAAAAAAAAAAAATTTTAATGTAGGCATAAGTTTCATAATAAAACTCATGTATAAAACTAAAATTAATTTGTGGCCATCTTTTTTTGTTTGTTTGTTTTCCGAACATGCAAATGTGTTTTAGTTTACTTCTTCCCAGTTATGTTAGTTTTAATTTTCACTTTTCATTTTAGTTTTCGTAAATGATAATAACAAAGTGAATAGAATGATTGTGTTTCCTAGATTACTTTAGACGATCATTTATGAAGATAGCGATTAACTCCACTGCTAATCTGAACGACCCGACAGTAACGGACAGCGTGCTTAAAAAGGTAAGAATGATTGTCTTTTGTCGCATTCTGATGCATCGATATGAAATTACTGAATCGTTCATTGCAGTTGAAGTGGGCGCTGTCTGTGAGGGGAATCACTAATGTGACGCTGAGCTGGTCTCAAGCCCCTGAAAAAGTGGTTATCCATAATCAACATGAAAACGGTGAGTGAGTCTGTTCTTACAGCCGGCATTCTAGAGTGAATCTAGGGAAATCCAAGTGAATCTAGGTGATTTGTTTAATGATGAGGAACATCTGAAGCTCTGTGATTTTCATTTCTAGATGCCTGCTGAAGCAGATCTCTGGAGCTTCTCTGAGGAGTAACAGCCATCATGAGTTTCATTTTCATCATATTATATTCATTATACAGTTACTGCAAGATGCTGTTTTTATTAACCCTCTGATGCATGAATTATGCATCATGAAGATAAAAGAAAGGTTTATTTTTAATAAATAAATATAATAAGTAAATAAATAAATATAAAAACATCCCCAATATATAAAACATATATATATATATATATATATATATATATAATGTAAATATAATGTAAATATATAGAGACCCAATACATAAAACACACACACACACATATATATATATATATATATATATATATATATATATATATATATATATATATATATGTAAGCTATTTTCAGCTTGAATTGATGCCTTTTGAGAGACACATCTCTGTGCTGTAATAAAAATAGTAATAATTATTTCAGTGGTACTGCATCACCAGTTTAATCTGTCATTTTGATGTTTGATGCTGTCATAAATAAATACTAAAACAAGAGGACAGTGATATAGAATTATTGGTAATAATGTTACATCACAACCTGAAATGTGACCCTGGAACACAAAACCAGTCATAAGTGTAAATTTTTCGAAATTGAGATTTATACATAATCTGAAAGCTGAATAAATAAGCTTTCCATTGATGTATGGTTTGTTAGGACAGGACAATATTTGAAAATCTGGAATCTGAGGGTGCAAAAAAATCTAAATATTGAGAAAATCACCTTTAAAGTTGTTCAAATGAAGTTCTTAGCAATGCATATTACTAATCAAAAATTAAGTTTTAATATATTTACAGTAGGAAATTTACAAAATATCTTCATGGAACATGATCTTTACTTAATATCCTAATGATTTTTGGCATAAAAGAAAAATCAATAATTTTGACCCATACAATTTATTTTTGGCTATTGCTACAAATATACCCCAGCGACTTGAGACTGCTTTTGTGGTCTAGAGTCACAAATGTTAAAAAGCTGTTAAAGACCTGCTCATTTTAGTGGACATCATGCATCAGAGGGTTAAATAGTGCTTAAAAAATGTAAATGTAAATGTGTGTTTTTCATTGTTTTTTTCTTCTTCTTTTTTTTTTCTGGCAGTAGTAAGATTTTCTCTCTTGTTTTTGATTAACAATACCATTTGGATCAGACATTTGTCATTTACTTCATAAATAGCACTTACTTCATTTACTTCATAAATGCTGTCTTCTCAACTATAATTTTCTATTATATGCATAGGAATTAAGTGTTTAATGTTTAGTACAGAGAGAAAGAGAGCCTTTTAGTGAAGTCCTTTAAGTAGTCAACAACATATTGTGTGTTCAGGGTTAAAGCAAGGCGACTCAGACAATCGGTTGTTCTGGATGATCAAGTAAAATCATGCTTGAACATCAAACAACACACATCACTTTAACACAGGGCTTCAAGTAGTTTATTGCTTTAATGAAAATTGCATTGTAATAAATTAACTGACACACAATCCCAGGAAAATACATATATGCTTATATTGTCAGTAGTTATCAGTGAATGAGTTATCAGTGAATTAGATACATTCAGGAATATACTTATGCATATTTATACAGAATGTTTCAAACCAATTTTATGAACCACGTAGGACAAGATAATGAGTATGTCAGCAGTAGAAATCATTGAATTCTAAAAATAAATAATAAATGAACCTCGGCTTGAAAGATTCAGTCTGTGGTCCCAGATTATCATTTATTAGCACAAGTCCTGTAAATAAAACATTAATATTGTGATTATCATATTCTCCAGCATGTTCTAAAGACCCTATTGAGCTTCATTGGAAGTGTGATTTGCATGATTTATTTGATTAACTGCATATCAAATTATTAAAACAGAAACATTCAATAACTTTTCCATACAGCAAAGATATATTTTCATATGTACTTGAATACATTTCAAAATATACAGAAAAAATGGCCCCCAAAACATTAATAATATTAACATATATTGTTATGAATACATTTTAGATAAGATGAATTAATTATTTACTAATTTTATAGGTATCTCTTCATTTGGCAATTTTTTTTTTAATGCTTCAACTTATATTGTTTTTAAATGTGCTTCATAAATAAATAAACTAAACTAAACTAGATCCCTTTAAGTACATATATTTTTGCTTAAACATTCAATTGCCAAAATATATTTTATATTATATATTTTATATATTATATGGGAGTCTATGTAGTGAAGTATAAACAGGTGCCTACATACTGTCAAAAATAAACCTGCCCTATGCAGAATGTATGTGCTCTTACCTTGTTGGTTTTTTCTCCTCGTGTGTTGCTTCCCAGTAAGGGAGTCTCGACCAGGACAGCTTAACGTCAGAGACCGCACTCAACCCCAGAGCAGACTGCAGCTAAAACACACAGACAGCTATTAAAGCAGGTTTCAGTTAGTGCAACCAGACTGACATCAAGTGCTGACCAAAAACAGCACCAAACATAAACAAAAGCTCAGCAACCTACACAGTTATTAACAGGCTTAACGTATACGTTTGAATCATCTTGTAGCCTATACTGTGTTTCTAAAGCTTCAATTTCAAAAAGGTCACTTTACTTTTTTTTTCTCTCTCTCTCTTTTTCCTTGTGTAAGTTGCTTGGGAATGACTAGATCGTCATTCCATATAAACCACTTAAAGTGGAACGGGCTCTTTCTCTTTTGATGTTTGTCTTTTAAGATTTTGTCCTTTTCGTTGTAATTCTTTGATCTTTTGCACATTTTCTTACCTGATTTAGAAATGTGTTGCTCACTACAGCTGTGTCAACACTAGAGGTTAATTTCAATTTCAGAAATACTTTTTTCGGATATGCTGGAAAATGCAAAACAACAAGCACGTCAAAGACAGAAATAAACACAGTCAGCAAATGTGCATATCTGTACAATATTTTGACTAATCTGATGCTTTCAGTTGAAGTATGTAGGCCCAGTTTAACACATTTATTAAATTAGCAATAAAAAAATAAATAAAAAATCAATGCACATTCTTTTTTGGCCACTTATGTCTGATAAATTGCTTGGTGGAATGGCGGTCACGTATGCAAAATTTCTCGTGCAAAAAAAAAAAAAAAAAAAAAAAAATGACAGTCAGTACTGTAGCGATATATGAAGCCAGCTCACACATAAGTCACTTTGAAACCAAGCAGCTTTCTGCTTGGTCAGCACGGCAAATTCGCTGACCTTAACCTGATGCGAAGCCGGCGTTGGGAAATCTGGCTCCCTTGAGATATTCCAAATCACCCAAATACCCATTATAATGATTGGATTCTGCCCACGGAAACAACAGCAATTCCAATTCCAACAAGAATCCGCGTGATCAGTATAGTTTTCACGAGAAAGCAGATTTCGCTCATGATCAAGTAGTGTTGCTTTCGTCAATGAAAATTATGACTAAATATCGTTGTCAACGAACCTTTATCACGTGACGAAAACGAGACGAGACGCAACATAAATGCTGGTCATGTGACGATGACTATAATTAAATGTACAATGCGATATTGTTGACGAATAAAAACTAGACTAAATGTGGTTTACAAAATAAAAACTATGCTAAAATGTCTCTTCATTTTCATTGACCAAAACGAGACGAAACGAAATGTTATAACGTTATTTCGTCTCGTTTAGTTGCGTTATTATTGTTATTATTTTGCAGTATTTCTGTTTCCTGTGTCTCACTTCAGCGGCTGCACCAGGTCGCACTGCGCAGACGCAGGCGACGTCACTTCCTCAAGCCCCACTCGCGGCATTATTTAGAAGACGACAACAAACAACGTTAAGGGACCGATGGCCGGCCAGCCGGGGTTTGTCTTTGGGAGAAAATTTATGTGTGTGTACTTCTAACATGTTTGGGTGGTAATATAAATGTTGTAAATTCAAATCAGAGCATCTTGCGTGTCTGGAATGGATGTATTCTTGAGTCTATAAGGTAACAATATTATAATTCGATAACCTTGTTTGAAATGGGTTTGGCTAAAAGAAAATTTTGGTTTCGTCTGTACTACTAGTACTTATACTATATTGACTGGGTTAAATAGAATTGCATTACTAAAAAGACACTAAAATACAATTTTCATTGACTAAAACTAGACTAAATGTCATCAGTTTTCGTCGACTAAAACTAGAAGAAAATAGTCATGGATAATTCTGACTAAAATAAGACTAAAATGCTCAGACTTTTAGTTGACTGAAACTTGACTAGACTAAAAAGAGTATGAACGTGACTAAAACTAATAAAAACTAAAATGACAGCTTCACACAAAGACTAGACTAAAACTAAAATTAAAACAGGCCGCCAAAAACAACACTATGATCAAGTTGGTCATGCGAATTCGACCCACACAAAGACGTGTTTGAAAGTGACGTCTTTGTGAGCTGTGCTTCATACATCTCTACGCTGTTGACAATAGACAATGGACCAATAATTTTCCACATGAGATTTCACTAATGTGACCGCACCTTAACAATCTAGAATTAGGTGTAAGAAATGACCTTTTCCATAAACCTCCACCTCACACAGCGTGAGATACATCTGGATGTTAGGGAGGTACATGTTTACATAACGGCCTTCCATTCCACCGCAACTGAAACTGACAGTACCGCCTGGTGGAACATGTGAAGTAACAACACCACATCTGCAGAGGGAAAGAGAGAAACCACGACACAATCAGGTGACCTGCACAAATCTGGTTCTCCAGACTCCTTCATAACTGTTTTTTTTTTTAAGTTCACCTAGGATTGTTGTTGCCGTTGTTTTCCAGAGAGTTTCCGATGCGGATCTCTACTCCAGTCATGCGCTCTGAGTAGCTGTCGGCTCTGTTGGTGATGGTCACTTTGTAAATGTAGTAATAATCCAGCAGGTCCAGCCTCCACCACTGGTTGAGCAGGTTTAATGTAATGGAGCAGGACGAGGCTAAACCTGGAGCGTATCTGATGCCGTCGATGGCGTTTGCCGCTCCCCAGTGGTAAAATGTGGTCGACTGTACAGCCGTTCCTTTTAATGCCAAATTCTCTAAAACATTTGAAGAGACAACAGGTCAAGACTCAATGTGTGACGTTTCAATACATTACACTTGGGTTGAAATACAGTTGAAGTCAAAAGTTTACATACACCTTGCAGAATCTGCAAAATGTTAATTATTTTACCAAAATAAGAGGGCTCATACAAAATACATGCTATTGTTTATGTAGTACTGACCTGAATAAGATATTTCACATAAAAGACATTTACATATAGTCCACAAGAGAAAATAATAGCTGAATTTATAAAAATGACTCCATTCAAAAGTATACATACACTTGATTCTTAATACTGTGTTGTTACCTAAATGATCCACAGCTGTGTTTTTGTTTGTTTGTTTAGTGATAGTTGTTCATGAGTCCCTTGTTTGTCCTGAACAGTTAAACTATCTGCTGTTCTTCAGAAAAATCCTTCAGCTTCCACTAATTCTTTGGTTTTTCAGCATTTTTGTGTATTTGAACCCTTTCCAACAATGACTGTATGATTTTGAGATCCATCTTTTCACACTGAGTACAACTGAGGGACTCATGTGCAGCTATTACAGATGGTTCAAACGCTCACTGATGCTCCAGAAGGAAAAACTTGCATTAAGAGCCAGGGGTGTAAACTTTTGAACAGTATGAAGATGTGAATATTTTTATTATTTTGCCTATTTTTATTTTTATTTTTTGTCATTTAGTACTGCCCTTCAGAAGCTACAGAGGATACTTACATGTTTCCCAGAAGACAAAATAAATTAAATTTACCCTGATCTTCAAATTAAAAAAAGTTTTCACCCCCCTGGCTCTTAATGCACTGTGTTTCCTTCTGGAGCATCAGTGAACGTTTGAACCTGCTGTAATAGATGCATACGAGTCCCTCAGTTGAACGGGCCATTTTTATAAAGTCAACTATTATTTTCTCTTGTAGTCTATATGTACATGTCTTTCATGTGAAATATCTTATTCAGGTCAGTACTAAATAAAAAAATAACATGCATTTTGTATAATGCCTCTTATTTTGATAAAATAATTAACATTTTGCAGATTTTGCAAGGTATATGTAAACTTTTGACTTCAACTGTATATTCCAATCCAAAACACTCAATTTCATTTGATATGACATTAAAATCCAAAGTTGTATGTATTATTTAATGGATATGCGCTTACATGAACTAACCATGAACAGTTGTATTTTATTAATCAACAATAACAAAGACTAATAAATAATGTACACTGTGCATTGGTCAATATTAGTTAATGCATTAACTAATGTAAACTAATGGGACCTAATTTACCATAACTTTTTACCTTCTGTGTTTTCAGAACTGCCTTGAATGGAAAAGACACCTGTTAGAAAAACAAATATTCCCATTGCTTTCAGGAAAGTTTACGTTGCGTTTGATTTTTTGAAATATTTGCATAAAGAATAAGTAAACATATTTAAACGGCATCTACAATTGTACATCATCTGAGAGGTGCGTGTCATTTGTACTCACCCAAAAGTAAAATCAGATAATCTAGTCCCTCCATCTTGTTTTTAAAGACCATTGACCAGTGATGTGATGGTCAGATATGACAAAGATGTGACAACTGACAAGTTTCTCCTTCAGCTCTCTAACTTCTACCGTCCATCCCTCTTTTTATTTGCCTTTCTCTTAACAGCTAGAGTCTCCACCCTTAGAAAATTCTCACTGGCAGCATGCTGAATATATTTCACACATCATAGGACCTCCAGAACTGCTTTTCTCAGCACAATTTCACCTCTAAGATCAAGTCTAATTTGCAAAACAAATCTTGCAAAATGCAAATGAAAATGAGGATTTGAGGATGCTTTTTTCCCCCTGGCGCCAGAAAAGAACACTCAGATTCATTTTCATACAGCTTTTTTTTTTCTTTCCATGCTTGCCTACATACATCTAAATTACTGACATACTGTCACCAGTTCACCAGCTTCTGTCGTCATGCCTGTCACAATCACCTCAGCACACTACATTTCCCAGACTCCCTCCTGGTTCACACCTGCTCAGGTTCCCGATCACCAGCCTACTATTCACCCGCACCTGTCGCTGGCAATCAGGACTCACATAAAGCCACTCGCACTCCCCAGTATCTTTATCTGGTCTGGAGGTTACTACTCCTCGTACCTACAGTACTTGTGATCCTGTCTGTGTTCTCCTACGATCCTGTTGCTCCGTCGCCATCTGAAAGACAAAGATAAGACTCTGGTTACTCCCTCAGCTAAGTTCCATTACCTGTATTACTGAACTGTTTCATTTACCATCCCCATCCATCTTGACCCTTTGCCCCTCTGTGAATAAAGCCTGTTGTTATTTACCATTTACCTGAGTGTTCCCCGTATGAGTTGCTGACACATACGAGCATCAGTGTATGAAACATTAACAATATCATGTTCTCATGTTCTCAATATCATGTCAATATCAAGTTTCACCTATCCTTGAGTTACATTATTAGTAGGTTATAAGTAGATCATTTAAGTAGATTATACTGAACGAGAAAAATGATTGTCGTAAAGTATAATAAAATGAATATGTGGAACATCCGAATGAAAGCAATGGAATAAATCGACTAGAAAATCTTGTGCGATTAAGAAGATATTCAAAGATTAGAAAAATGTTTCATTTTATTTATCATTGTCAGCTTGGCATGGACAGTAAATTATGCAATGTTGAGGGAAAGTCTCTGTGTGTTTTTATTCCAGTGCAAATTAAAATCATTTAAGTTAAACACACACAGTCGTATTTTCATGTAATATGGGAAATTAAGCAGTTTTCCTCATGGGGACCAAAAAAAGTATCCCCATATTTCAGATTTTACAGTCCTTGTGGGGACATTAAAAAAAAAAAAAGTCAGTAAAAAACCTTTTTATTTGTTGTAGCTTCTTGTTAGTCATTTATTATGGTGAATAGAATACCCTGATAAACAGTTAATGTACAGAAACTTTCAGTTGATTACATTTCATAAATTCTTTGCCTTTTACAGATTTATTCTGTATGCTGAATGTGCATAGATTGTCAACAACATGTAGACATATGACACTGTAGAAAGTTTTTCCAGTCTCACACCAATGATCAACATTTGTTCACACCTTTCATGTTCAGTGTCTATTTTTAAACCCCTTTTTTATTGCTTTCCCAGGCTGCATCCAGCAGAATGTGTTTTGGCCGCTGGTGCAAAATTCATTAATCATTAAAGAATCACTGAAAAAAAAGAGGGATTTATGAGGTAAACTCAAGATTCTTGTAACTACTATGCAAAAGACCAAGAACATAGCGTGAAAATACAGCTGTAGAAAGTTGTCCAGTGATGAATTGTACTGTGTCTGATGACAGTATCTTCTGCTTTAAATCTGTACAGTATGTTGACCATATCAGCTCTACTGTAGATGAACCCAGAGACCTTTAGTTCATGTATCCTGATTTCCAGTCCATCGGTCGTATAATTGATCATTTCCATGTTGTTTTGTGTGTATTTGAATGATCTCAGGCAGCATGTAAATCAGGAGCTCCAAAGGAGTCCATCATCTGCTCAAACCTCAAACAATGTGCCATCACTTGATAAAGATCTCAATCTGTACACATTTTTGGCCAGCACCGCTGTAAGCTATTAGTGTTCAGAAAGGCACCTTTTTGTGACCTTCAACATTGTTTTCCTTTACATATTTAAAATCTTCTTTTGTGAGGTCAATCATCCAACACTTAAAATTTATTTAGGCCTAAATTGAAGAGTTTTGTGTTTGGATTTAACAAACAAACAATCAAGCTTAATCTGATGCATATTTGTCAGACATAAATCAAACATGAAATGGTCAGATTTCTGCACACAAAAAAATCATGGCCTAGTTTATTAGAAACTAATTTGCATCTATTTGATATGGTCATACATTAAGAAATATTAAATGAGTTAAAATGCTTATAGTGTATTTAAAACACATTCAGTTTATTAGTACTACTACAGTATTTATCTTTGGTAAGTTGCTCTGAATAAAAGTCATGATTAATTATACATTAAAATGAAATGAAATAAAATGGACCAAGTGCTGGTACGTTTTCCATCCTACAATCAACTTCAGATGCAAAAGAGAACTCAACGATAAAACAAACGGTCCCTGATTCCATGCATTTTGCAGCTCATAATAAAAATCACTGAAAGAAAATCGAGTTGAAGATGTGTGATTGAAAGATGTCACAATTTCTCATCCTGAGGAGGGGACTATTAGCGTCAGTACAGTCTGAACTTTACCCATTTTTGCAGTATACCGTGCATGTATTTTAACCAATGATATGCCAAACAATGATTAAAATCAGTCTGATGGCTGTTAGCTGGAATCTCTTTTGTCATTTTAAGAGCATAATTTCCCATTAACAAGCACTTTTACAGTAGAATTGATGAGTGTCTTGAGAAGTTAATTTTGAATATTAAAAAAGAAAAAAAACTTAATTTGAGACTCACAGCGATGACCTGATGGTTGTTGAAGATCATTTGCACATAAAAAAAACCCCTCCAGGTGTATCAGACAGTCAGAGGGGACAAAACAAACTTCTTTTAAAGTAGGATGAGGATGAGTTTCACAGGGATCATGTGATCATGCTGCATTCAATTACCTGTGCCCTGTAGGACAAAACAGTTGAGTACAATTACATTTAAGAACACTATTGAGAACATTTACTGAATATTATAATTATAATGTTATAACTGTGTTAGGACATAGATGAAGCCCTGGATGCAGTATGGCATCTGTTAAGAGACAAACTAGCACAGATGTGAAGTTACTGTCATTTGCAGTCAGTCACCTGAACTGTAAATACCATGCTACTGAAATTGCATTTACATTACATTACATTTACATTTAGTCATTTAGCACCGCATAGGCCACACCCAGTTCAAGTCTTGCAGACTCTACTAATGAGCTGATGAGTTGAATCAGGTGTGTTAAATGAGGGAGGACATACAAAATATGCAGTGGTTGGGGGCCCCCAGGACAGGTTTGAGAACTTCTGATTTAGCAGACACTTTTATCCAAAGCAACTTACAAATGAGAATGGAAGCAATCAAAATCAACAAAAGAGCTATGATATACAAGTGCTATAACAAGTCTCAGTTAGCTTAGCGCAGTACACGTAGCAAGGTTTTTTTTTTTTAATTATATAATAAATAAAAAGAAAACATATAGAATAGAAAAAGAATAGAGCAAGCTAGTGTTAGAGGCCATTTTTGCTTTTGTTAATTGTATAATAAATAAAAAGAAGACAGAACATAAAAAGATTAGAAAAGCTAGGGTTAGTTAGTTTTTTTTTTTTTTTTTTTTTAAGAAAACAAGTCTAAAGGGGACAAGAATAGAGAGGGCTAGAGTTAGAAGGTCAAATAAAGATGGAAGAGATGTGTTTTTAGCCGATTCTTGAAGATGGCTAAGGACTCAGCTGCTCGGATTGAGTTGGGCAGGTCAGGAGGGAACATTTAATTTAAAAGTCTGTGAAAGTGATTTTGTGCCTCTTTGGGATGGCACAATAAAGCGACGTTCACTTGCAGAATGCAAGCTTCTAGAGGCACATAAGTCTGAAGTAATGAATTTAGGTAAAGTGGTCCAGAGTCAGTGGTGGTTTTGTAGGCAATCATCAATGCCTTGAATTTTATGCGAGCAGCTATTGGTAGCCGGTGCAAATTGATAAACAGAGGTGTGACGTGCATTATTTTTGGCTCATTAAAAATTAATCTTGCTGCCGCATTTTGGATTAATTGTAGAGGTTTGATAGAACTGGCTGGAAGACCTGCCAAGAGAGCATTGCAATAGTCCAGTCTGGAGGGAACAAGAGCCTGAACAAGGAGTTGTGAAGCATGTTCCAAAAGAAAGAGCCTTATCTTCTTGATGTTGAATAAAGCAAATCTGCAGGACTGGACAGTTTTAGCAATGTGGTCTGAGAAAGTCAGCTGATCATTAATCATAACTCCAAGGTTTCTGGCTGTTTTTGAAGGAGTTATGGTTAATGTGCCTAACTGGATGGTGAAATTGTGATGAAACAATGGGTTTGCTGGAACCACAAGCAGTTCTGTCTTGGCAAGGTTGAGTTGAAGGTGATGTCCTTCATCCAGCAAGAAATGTCTGATAAGCTGAGATGCGAGCAGCTACTGTCAGATTATCAGGATGGAACGAGAGGTAGAGTTGAGTGTCATCAGCATAGCAGTGATATGAAAAGCCATGTTTCTGAATGACAGAACCTAGTGCTACCATCTAGACAGAGAAGAGAAGTGGTCCAAGAACTGAGCCCTGAGGCATTCCAATAGTTAGATATTGTGACTTGGACACCTCACCTCTCCAAAATACCTTGAAAGACCTATCTGATAGGTAAGACTCAAACCACTGGAGTGCAGTTCCTGAGATGCCCTTTGCCAATACAGTAGGCAGGAGGATCTGGTGGTTAACCATGTCAAAAGCAGCGGACAGACCAGCAAGATAACATAACAACACTGACAACACACACCATCAGAGCACATTTGCAACCAACTAAACCAAGCTACTTAAGCTACTTGAAACCATTTGGTAATGGTGTTGATAATATTGTGAAATATTTGTGTTGAAAACTTTTATTTTGTCATAGTTCACTGGTATTTTTAAATGTCTGTCTTTATTTCAAGAAATAAAAAAAATATTTGCCATATAGTTTCAGCATCTACTAGCAGAGGCTGCAAGGTGCTCACTGACCTGCTGCCTGAGTGCACTGTACAGTAGTGTTCACCGGTGGCTCGATAGTCAGTTTATGAGAAGATGCAACACAGTGAGTTATAAAGTTGTAGAATACAACAGGGCATAAAGCTGAATACAAAGCAGGATGTTTACATGCACACACACAGCACAATAAACACTGATGCATTGTGATTAATTCCTCATTTGCAAGTCACTTTGAATAAAGTCTCATCAGTAAATAAAAAAAAAAAAAATTGTCATTTTATGACAACAGCTTTCAATGTGTCTTTATAACGCTGTGTAAAAGGTCAAATGCTTCACTTAGAAATAATTTATTATTGTAACAGTAAGATTCTCATTTTTTTTCTAAGCGTTGCTCAACGTAATGTCAAGTCACGTTTATTTCTATAGTGCTTTATACAATAATGATTGTGTCAAAGCAGTGGTAACACTTTATAATAATGTTCAGTTATAAGTCATTTATAAGTGATTAGTTAATGATGAACTATTATAAAGTGTTACCATTAATTATTTTTAGATGTCTATTGTACAGCAATAAACCACTTTACCATGGTTACGTATAACGTTCTGTAATGTTCCAATGTAGTCAATATTATAATGTAATTACAATGTAATTGTGCCATGTTCATTCAACAGTCTACTTGAATCTGTTTTTCAAACCTATTAATCTTAGAATTACTTCATGATGGGACATTATATCATTATATCATCTTAAATGTGGAAATTATCATATAATTTAAAGGGGTGGTTGATTGCGATTTCACTTTTTTAACGTTAGTTAGTGTGTAATTGTAACGAGGAGTCCACTGGAGGCGAGCGTAGTGATGAACCCAAGTGCAGTTTATTTACAACGTGAAATCCAAAGTACAAACATAATCCAAACAAAGACTTGACTTGAAACAGACTTGACTTAACATGAAACAGGCTTGACATGAAACAGGCGTGGCATGGCATGAACAGACTAAACGTGGCATGAAACAAACTAGACTCACCAACAGCAGGTTACAACGTTAATACACGACAAAGCACAAATGCAATAACTAGCAAACTTATAGCAAGGAGTAGCAGACATGATGTTAGCAGGCGTGACGTTAGCAGGCCTTGGTGTGGCAGACATGACGTTAGCAGGCTTTGGCGTGGCAGACATGACGTTAGCAGGCTGTGGCTTGGCAGACATGACGTTAGCAGGCTGTGGCTTGGCAGACATGACGTGAGCAGGCTTAGAGGAAGTGTTGTGTTCGTCCTCCATGACACCCACAGTGAAAGCAGACCCACTCAACAACAGAGCAAAGTCAATGTATCGTTCCATTGACCAACAAATCTTACCCCCTGGCAACTGAGAACGAATGGGTTCATTTAAACCCACTCTAAAAATGTCCTTAAGGGCCACATCGTTAAAATCCACCAAGTGAGAAAGTTTACAAAAATCGGCCACGTACTCCTCTATAGCCCGGTTGCCCTGACGCAGGCAGAGGAGACGTGTAACTGCTGGGTTCATTGTAGGGGTCGTGTATTCTGTAACGAGGAGTCCACTGAAGGCGAGCGTAGTGATGAACCCAAGTGCAGTTTATTTACAACGTGAAATCCAAAGTACAAACATAATCCAAACGAAGACTTGACTTGAAACAGACTTGACTTAACATGAAACAGGCTTGACATGAAACGGGCGTGGCATGGCATGAACAGACTAAACGTGGCATGAAACAAACTAGACTCACCAACAGCAGGTTACAACGTTAATACACGACAAAGCACAAATGCAATAACTAGCAAACTTATAGCAAACTAAGAGGGTCACATGACATGAAACAACCAATGGGAAACAGGACACATGACTATGACAACCAATCAGAACATGACACATTGAACAAGGGAACCAATAGCATGAAGACATGAGGGCAAGGGAAGCATGACACAAACAGGAACCATAACTAAACTTCAAAATAAAAGACATGATAACAAGAACCTGAAACAAAACCCAAAACAGACCTTACAGTAATGTTGCTGTTTGAGCATAAACAGTATCTGCAAAGTTACAAAGCTGAAAGTTCAATGCAAACGGAGATATCGTCTTTTAAAATTCTGGCAATTTAATGCCTACAAAAACGACAGGTAAGGGACTACAACGAGTTACTTCCCGGGTCAGATATGTCACGGACCCAGATAAACCCCGCCCCCGGGAACATGCAGCAAAGGGGCGAGGCCATGCTACGCTGCTTTAGAGAAGAGGAAGAGAAAACTAGGGGTGCACGTAAAAATCTATTCATATATGAATCGCGATTCTGTCTTCTATTGATTCTAATGGATTCACAAGTTTCAAAATCATTAAAGCAGCGGTTCTTAATACTCCATCTCTCTCTCTCCCTCTCTCTCTCTCTCTCTCTCATATTCAGATCCAACAAACTGTTCCAATTATACACTTATTTTCACATAGCTATGAGAAGCTTTATACATGGACGCACGTGCGGTTGCTGTGCTGTATTAAAGCTTTAATCAGGATAAAAACGTATATTAAAAGCTATCAGAAGCAGTAGCACTTACAAATAACAGCGTATCTAAAAGTATGAACTAAAAAAACAACAACATACCATTAAAAGCCATGCTTGCACAGGTTCTGCGCGATCCTCTTCACTAATATCCTCTGCGTCTCATTCGGGCTCAAATTGATAAGCAATATAGATGACGCCATTGTTTACAATACAACCGGAGCACATGCCGCTGAGCTGAGGGGTGGGACGTTCAGACGCGCAGTAGAGGCGGTTTAGCCAATCACAACACACTGGACCAGCTAACCAATCAGAGCCCACACGTATTTCTGAGGGAGGGGCTTCATAAAACCAGGAAATAATCTGGGCATTTAACAGAGAAGGGACAGAGAGGTGTGGAATAGAGGTAAATTATGTGAAAAATAATGCGTTTTTCAAAAAACTAAGCATGAACATATGTTTAACTGCACCTCATAAACACAGTCAAGCCTAGAAAAAAAAAAAAAAAACAGTCAACCACCCCTTTAAATGACACATCCTCTGACGGACTGACAGAAGTGGTATGTAAATTTTCTCTCATCTTTCTTTCTCTCTCTCTCTCTCTCTCTCTCTCTCTCTCTCTCTCTCAGTAATCGTTCATTCAAACATCATCAGCTTAAAGCAGAACGAATGAAGAAGTGCTTGATATGAACATGATGATTTTCCACAGTACTCTGTCACTTTTACTGGGTAAGTAAAACATACAAACAACTTCAGTGTGTCTAATATCTTAGTTATTCCAATGTTTTCTTTCACTACTGTGTAAGTTTTATTTTTCTTACCCTACACTCTCAGAAAAAGGTACAAAAGCTGCCACTGGAGCAGTACCCTTTCGAAAGGTAAATATTTGTACTTTATTTACCCCAAAGTGTTCATGTAAGTATATTAGTTACACATTAGTACCTAAAGTGTACATTTTAATACTTTAATAGTAGATATATTTGTACCTTCTGAAAGGAGACCACCCCAGTGACAGCTTTTATCGCCCCTTGTTTTCCCTCTTGAGAGTGTTCTCATAATATTTATGGTTCTATTTAAAACTGAGCATCATTCTATGTTTCTCATGTCTTTTAGGGTTTTTCTCAGTTCAAATGAAGGCTAATGGAACAGAAGGTTAGATTTCATGAGTTAAACATGTCTAATTCACATTTAATCATTTTAGTCTAACAACAGTCAAATTGTCTTCATTCAAACAGTATATAACAGACTTAATATTTATTTAGATTATTTAATTTAGTGTTGGTGTGTTCAAAAACAAAGGACTATAGATTTTTTAATATTAGCCATACACACTCCTGTTTACAGTCATTTGTGTGTTTTAGACAAGAAACCTGTAGTTTGACTAACTATTTGACTGCCTTAACTTACGTGCACAGATAGTTGGGATGAGACATGTAAAACATCCACAGTTCATTTGGTTTTACGTGCCATTTAGGGTTTATCTGAAATAAATGAATTCAAATAATGGCGCTGCAGTTTCCACTCAGAGAAAACGCAGGGATTACCCATGGATATCTACTGCCTCAAACCAAACTCTTTCATCTACATTTTTTATTCATTTATTTATTTTTTTGGATCTATATGATGCCTAGATGTCCAGAAACCAACTACATGAGTAACCAAAATGTAGCTGATGCCCTCAGGCCATCCAACATGTAAATTAATTTGTTTGTTCATGGGAACAGATTTGAAGAAGTTGAGCATTGCATCATTTGCTCACCAATGGATCCGGTAAATGGGTGCCATCGTTCAAACAGCTGATAAAAACATCACAATAAGTAATCCACACTCTTAAATTACAGTCTTGTGAAGTCAGAAGCTACATGTTTGTAAGAAACATACATTTATTAGGATGTTTAAAATTCAAACCATTGTTTCCAGCAAAATCCATAGAGTCCATAATCTATAATAATGCTTCCTCCAGTGAAAAAAAGTCGTCTTGTCTGAATCAGGAGAGAAATATGCACAGATCAAGCACCGTTTACAAGGGACAACAGTCCAAAACAGTGATCATTAACTACACCATGCTAATATGCTGATTTGCTTCTTAAGAAACATTTCAAAAGAAAACAGTTCAAATGAACAGCCTTTACTGAAAAAAAAATAAGTCTTTGTTACATTATAAATGTCTTTATTGTCCTTTCTGATTCTGCTTTTCATACATTATTTCAAAGCAGCTTCATATAAACTGATAATATTAAGGTTGATATTACATATTACATGTAAAATTCCAGTCAGAATGGAAATAAATTATTGTAATTGTAATTAAAAATAAGGTTTTCTCTTGAAACATTCCAGTGAACATTGCAAGAGGGGGAACAGCCAAGCAGTCCACATTATATGAAGGCTGGTATGCCCCAAATGCTCTGGATGGGTCGAGCTCCACCTGTACTCATACAGAAGAACAGAGTGACCCGTGGTGGAAGCTGGATCTGATGAAGACGTACAGCGTGAACAGAGTGACCATCACTAACAGACTTGACTGCTGTGAAAACAGGATAAACGGGGCAGAGATTCGGATTGGAAACGATTCTTCAGATCTTTTCAGCAATCCAGTGTGAGTCTTTCTGATCTATACTTTTTATATACTTTTTTTTTTTTCATATAGAACTATTGGCACATGTTTAGACCATACTAATATTGATATAAGACCACAAAATAAAATAAAATCTATACAGAAAGCAGCAAGACTTCACTGAAATTTACTGAAGGTACTGAAGATTCCACTCTATCCAAATAATCTTCACTAAACAATATTTAAAACTTTTTCACATAAATAATCCTAACTTTCTTTAGTTCTATACAGACATCACTAAAAATACTTTAAACTTGCAGTTAAATAAGTGAGTCAGATGTCGATTCACTTCAGTGAAGGATTCGTCTGACTGATTAAACTCTTGTCTTTTTGACCGATTCATTTACATTGCGGGAGACCGGGGATGCTTGTAACACTTTTTTTGAGCATCAGGAACACAGTGGCTGTTTGTGCTAGATGTCTCAAATTTTGATACATGGTAGCTACATTTGTCTACTACAGTTAGAACTCACTTGAATGTGTACTGCATAATCACAAATTATGCGAGTTAATGCCAAATACCTCACTACTGGGGTGAGTTGTAACACTAGCTGGGGATAGATGTAACAATGAGATATAATTTGCGGAGATAACATCCACACTATCCAATTTTTTCATAAACATCATGGAACAAAGTGTTTTGAACAACGTGAACCATTTAAACTGACAAAAAAAACAAAAAACATTACATTGTATTTTTTAGAACTTTAAACATAGCACAAAACAATCGCCGCACGTTTTTGTGTCAGTGTGTGTGTGTAAGTGTAGTGTATTCCTGTCATATAAGGAGACCCCCCCCCCCCC
>JAFVLL020019435.1:0-22905 GCA_021397915.2 Tor tambroides
TTATTTTTGTTTGACTTTATTAATAAAAAAGTGTTTTTTAATTAGCATGTTTTTGTGTTTTGCTTTGGTACCGAAATTGGTACCGAGAACTGTGGATTTTCACTGGTATCGGTACGAATACAGAAATTTTGGTACCGTGACAACACTAATTTTGATTACATTTTTATATTTTAAATAAATAAACAAACAAATAAATAAATAAGGAGACAATGGTTTTCCCCTACTTATTTCCCCTGATTTCATTTTTATATTTTAATAAATAAATGAATGAATTAAATAACTTGCCAAAAAATTCAAGAGAGACAACAGTTTTTTCTCCTACTTATATTTATAATAATAATAATAATAATTTAGAATAATGCTTAATAATAATAAATTATTATTATTATTATTATTATTATTTTATAGACTAAATGAGCAACCCTAATAATAATACTTGGATTACAATTTTTCACATGACTGAACTCTTTCCCTCGAGGCAACAAATAAAGGCATTTATGAGGCTGCTACGTCAATGGGCATAAAAGCAAGCAAAGGATCCTGGAAAACAGCCTGTAGGAAAGCAGCAGCATTGAGTTACCAGACTCAGCAGAGTCTGCCGGCAACCTGCGTCACTGCCTATTAGAGATTCTTGAGAATCTACAGAACTCTTTTTGTCATCAGCCTCTAATATGGAAACCCTGCACTGGGGTGTGGCATGTTCAAAAATGAGACACCTTAGTAAAAAACTTACTCATCAAAACTCAAAAGAGGAAACGAGAGCAAGATGAAGGACGCAACTGTCTGCTAACTGTTGCGTAAACACGTCAGAAATGATTCAGACTCCCAAACATAAGTAAACAAACGAAGCTTTTGTGACTTCTGCTTAATATGACTGCGGTATTCCTTGGGACTTCATGCTTTTCTGTCTCAAGTGAACCATCCACAGACAGCAAGCCTCGCTCTAGGCTTATTTGTATAACAATAAACCGCCGCATTTGCAGGGATATCCAGTTACCTGTGGTTAAGAATGAGTTAGCGTTTACAAACCTGCTGCCAGTTGCTTTGTGTGAATGCAGTTCCTCACTGATGCACCTAAGCTTTCTGGTCACCCAAACCAGCCCAGTTCTCTTTACTTTGACCCCAAAGCACATCTTTCATGTAAGGAAGTCGCATGACTTTTCCTCTAATGGATAAATTCCTCAAGAAATGACTGAAAAGCAGGGAGTTTCTGAGGGTTTTTTTACTGAAGTGGCCTTGCCAGAGCTACTGAACCGCACAAAAGAGCCAGGCACCATTGCCTTCCTTGTGTACCAGCAGTTTTGGACCAATGCCTCTCTATCAGAGCGCTTTTCTTTAGGTGGGAGCTCAGTCAGAAAAGAGAAAAACAAAGTCCTCAGGGCTCTAAGGGTGCAGGGGCAATGAGGTATGCCATCATTTGACAGGATGAGAACAAGTAGGGCAGGCCTAAACAATGAGAGGGCTGGTGGAGTAAGCAACTTTCTTTCTTTTTAAGCTTGTCTTAAAGATGAAATCAACAGCCGAGTGCAGTTTTATTCCCTGTATTGACGTATTTCCTGGAAGCAGGAAGTTTAGGTGGGACATATTGAAGATACTGTCCTTTTTAAAAAGATAACAACAGCAGAATCATGATTTGTGAGTTGCTAGTCAGTTTCAGGTATTGGGGGAGGGACATTATCATTCTAGAGAGAATCTAATTGGACAAAAAAAAATGGTGTGGTCCAAGATGATGTCATCAATACCACTGGGTCCCTTTTCCAGAGAAAAACTGAACATTTTTAATGCGTATGTACTAGCGCTGTCAATCGATAAAAAATGAACTAATTAATCACATTTTTTTCCTGAAATTAATCACAATTAACACATAAAGATACAACATAAAGACAGTATATTTTTATTTTATTTGTTTAATGGGATCTTTTTTATGACTGAAGTCGAGTATCAATTATACCAATACTACTGTTGTCTCTATGAAATGGATTTTTCCCCCCTGATATTTAGCCATTGACTATAGCCATTTAACATTACAGTATAATTGAGAGCTATCAATTTTAACATTTAAGTGAACTTAAATCAATCTTCACATAAACCCATTACAATCAATGTCATATGTGCCCCTCACCAAGTAGGAAATGTACAGAAATTGGAGTTAAAGTTATCAAACACTAAATTCTAAATTAAATATAGACGAATCCTTAAAGCTACAAAAGTTACTGAATTCCTCGGGGGGGTTTTTTGTTCTTTGATTAACAGACATCACAGCAGCTGGATTATTAGGTTATTTGACTGCTATTACTTTAAGAGCTGCCGCTGCTGAACATAACACGGCTCTGACACTCATGCTCAGAGTTTAATTTACGCTTTAATAAGAAATGATACAGGCTACAGCGCGCACCGCCGTATTTGTGTGCGCAACTGAAGATCACACGCTACGAGCACAGTATAATGGCTGACAGAACAGGAAAATTCTACTTTCTACTAAAGCTTGTGGTCGTAAAGACGTTCTGCATCTAAATGCAAAAAAAAAAAAACACACAATTCGTCAAGAAAAAAAGAGAAAGCAGCAGTTGTGAGTGGGATGGCCAACCCTAGTCCCACCCCTGCGTTAACGGCGTTAAATATTTTTAACACTGTTAAACTGGAAAAATTCATTGCCTGCGTTAACGCGCTACTTTTGACAGCACTAGTATATATCTACTAAGGACTTTTGTCACCTGGTTTTGTCACCTTGCATTTGTTCGTTAAGGCACATACAGTTTGCTCTTTGGATATTTGAACAAAGTTTTGCTAATTCACACAGAGGAGAACGAGAGTGTTTACCTGTCTCCGTTCTGTGTCCTCGTACTGGACGATGAGGCGCGTGTTAACACTGTGACTCCATGTATTTCCTAGCGCCGCTGTCACAAAACCTGAGTCCTCCTCGGTAGATACTGAAGGACAAACAAACAAACATAATTTCATATTTTCAGGTTACGACCTTAACATTTGTGCCAAATTAGAGTAAAAACTTTGGTCTGTAAATAAAATAAAACTAAATTAAATAGTTTTTTCAAATAAACAATTGGCCAATTAGCCAGTCACTTTATTAGAACTTGCAAGATGTTTTAAAATTGTAACAATGATCACCCAAATCTCTCATAAATGACCTGATTTAAATTAAAAAGACAAACAAAAACAAACTTTTACTAAAAACAACATATGTGGAAACCTGCATATGGATATACCTAGGAAGCATAACATTTTTTTTCACAATGACCATACATAAATTCCTTATAACAATGTCATTATTTTGATTTTTTTTTTTTTTTGTAATATATTTTTATACTTTTAGTAATATAAGTGACAAAAATATGAAGAAAATTTTATTTTGCTCATATTTTTGTTTTGGTAAAATATTCCACGTATGTTGGTCGTGAATAAAAACATCATACATACTACTATAGATATATCCATATGCACTCAATTATATAGGCCTACTGCTTATGAACTTGTCATTGTTTAGATAAATTAGCATTATTAACATTTAAGAATTAACATTTTTTAATATTTTTGAAAGAAGTCTCTTATGCTCACCAGCAGTGCTACATTTATTTGATCAAATAATAAAATCAGTAATATTGTGCATGTATTTTAAAATGTAATTTATTCCTGTGATGCAAAGCTGAATTTTCAGCATCATTACTCCAGTCTTCAGTGTCAGTTGATCCTGCAGTTATCATTCTAATATGATGATTTGCTGCTCAAGAAACAGTTATCATTATTATCAATGCTGTAAACAGTTGTTCTACATAATATTTTTTTTGGTGAAATATTTAATATAGTTTCAGAAATAAATATTCATGACTGCTACTTTTTCCTCATTTCACCCACTACTGGGAGGTTAATTTTGGACTTCAGCTGTTTCGGGATATTGCTTCATTTCCCAATTGCCATAATTCACTCATCCACTGTGAATCACTTGAAAACTTGGAGCCATTGAGTCATTCTTGTGGTTTAAGGACTGAGTGCAGAGCAGATGATAAGCCCGAGAAACAATGGAAACACTTTTTAGGTCACACACCTGAGGAAGTTACCAATGATACTACTGACAACACTCATCCGGGTCTTCTTCGAACTGCTTTGTAAACACACCTGCGTGTTTTTATTCGCCTGCTGTGCCGCAACCAGAAACAGTCAGGGCCTCTGAGGTCACGGTCTGAGAGTCTTTCTCATGATTCTTTGTTGTGTAACATTTAAGCACCATGCTGTAATCTGACAATACCATTCACAACTGTCACATCAGCAACTCTCACTTCCTCAAAACATTTCCTGTGGAAAGTCGAGTGCGGGAGAAACCTGAAAAGGCTGGCACGGAATGTCAGTGAACTGGATGCCTGGAAGGCCCCTCCCCTGAAAAAACAACATCCTCAAAAAACCTAAAAAATCTGGAAACAATAGGCAACCGCTTTACAGCTCCAGATTGGTTTGAGCTCTGTTTCACATCAACAGATAAAAAGGGCTACTTTACTAAACAGTGCCACTTTTCACACTGAATTTCTCCACAAAATCACGCTTTATTTACTAAACACACGCAATCCTGCTTAACCAGGTGCTAACTAGACTGAAATAGCACTGCGCTGGGAGTATTTACATAAAAACTGATATTATTCGTTTCACAGAAAAACAAATTGAATTTTGTTTAAATTATGCTTAAATTTTTGTTCACTATTTCAAAATTTAATTAAAAACATGTGTGCGTATGTTCTCTACTCAAATAACCTTTTAACTTACACAAATCTAGCAAACTTTTAAAATACTTATTGGTGAATTATGGCATTCTGCAATCAATTTCATAATATTCACCAGTGTCATGAGACTCGAACCCGTGACCTTCGTGTTACAAGTCCAACTCTCTATCCATTAGGCCAAGACTGTCCCCGTCTATTTCAGATTTCATTACAAATTATCTCAATTTGTGTTACAAAAATGGACAAAAAGTCTTAAGGATTATGGAATAACATGAGGGTGAGTAAATTATGACAATTTTCTGTTTTGGCTGAAATAACCCTTAAATGTGTCTAGTATCACATCTCGGATTCGCTCTGTCATTTCATACTAACGCAACTGCCAGCATTTTGTAGGACTGTAGTGAAAATGACCTTGAAAATGACATGAAAATTGGGTCTTGTTCGATTCAGTATTCTATTGTGAAACTAACGAGACCAATCATATGATTTTTGGCCAAACTGGTTTTTATATCTTTGCCGAAACTACTCATGTGCCCTCAAGTCATGCTTGTTATAACACATACCAAATTTGGTCAGAATCCGCTAATGCATTGTGGAGATATAGCCTCATGTCCATTTTTGAGCAAACTTTGTCAAATTCGTTAACACGCTTTACGAAAATGGTTTGGTGTATCAAAAAGCTTTTGATAACTTTTTGCCAGAATGCTCTGAAGATGATCTGAGCCAATTTTGGTGAAAATTGGACGAACCATCTAGGACAAGTTCGGAAAAAATCAATTTTTCAGAAAATTCTAAATCGTGAAAAATCTTGACCTGTAGAAATTTATGAGCAAAGGAACCTTGACCTTACGGTTCAAAAGTTAGCAGTAATATGAGTGCAAATTTGGCCTATAGGTGACGCTCGACAGTTTGAGATACTCTAAATTTGCTATGGTTAATAGTGAGACTGTCCTCTATTTGTGTACCAAATTTCATAATTTTCCCGCAAGAATTTCTATGGGCTGCCATAGACTTCCAGAGCGGAAGAGGAAGAAAAGCAGTGAGATATTGTTAGCGAACATCCCAATGTTTCCCATGCTGCTGAGAGCAAAGTTAGGTGATATAGGTATGTGCTGCACTTTTTTTTTTTTTTGGCAAGTAGCAGCGTAAGAAGGAAAATAATGTACAGTCAACCAGCCATTACTGCAAAATAAACACTTACATGTACCCAGATACTGTATGTGTGTAAATGAGCGCATTTTAAAGAAACAAGTGCAAGTAAAATACACCAGATAGCGGTAGTCTGCCTGCAAGATGAGGAACTGCACCGTGCGAATTGCATTCAACAGATTTTGTGGGCACGTCTGTGCTGTTACCTTATTTGCATAATTACTATAGTGATTCAGGCCTTAAAACCATGTGCAAATAAACAGCGCTATCAGCAGGCACAACTCACTCTGATGTCTGAAAGAAACGCAGACTAATGAGCATGCGTTTTAATGCGGGTTCATGGTAATAAGGTTGGAGAGGGCCAGACTAAACAAATGTGACGCCCTGTTAAGACCCAGCTTCTTAAATCAATGCTCTGGGTTCCAGAACAATCCGCCTACACTCTCCGATCCCAACAGAAGCGATGGGTGCTTTCCCACACTGCGTGACAGAAGGGCTATTCACAGACTTCAATCAGCTGTCTTTTTAATAACCCACAAATCAGTTATTATAGGATCCGATTCTTGTTTGCACCAAATTCAGCATGTCCAAATATTTTTATTGATGGATTGTCAAAACAGGGGAATGGGAAAGCTGTTGACTTGGACTGGATATAGACAAGGGAGTGGCTGTCATGTGGGGATGTAGATTCAAAGATAATGCGGTTACAAAATTTGGAGAGTTTTATCATCCTCTTGGTTTGAAAGCCTGTAGTGTTTGGCAACTGAATCGAGCCAATAATCATACAGACGTGCAGTTTTTCCAACAATCTTCTCTCTGATACTCTCCATCATTTGGGAAAATATTTGTGAATGTCTCACTGATGTTGTAAAGCTCACTTGCTGATTTGTTTTACACATACTGCAGTTCTCCTCAGTCACAAGTAGAATGTGCAAAACTAGATGTTTTCATCAGTGGGTTGTCTGAATGACTAGTCGGTTTAAAGGAGGCCTATGTAATTACACTAATTTAAGGTCAGATCCAGCACACATTGATCAGATGTGTTTTTCAGGGGGAGATCACAGAAGATACATTTTTGTGCTTAAAACTGCTTTAAACTTTGCACAATCATCAATTTGCATTGGATAAGAGGTAGAAAGAGTCATAAATCATCATTTATGCCTTGCACTCACATCAAAACCCTTGTGTTGTGCATAATCTAGTTCCGTTCCTCATTGCAGAAGAGCTACTTACATATGCCAGGGTAGGATACACTGTATAAAAATGTCAAATTATACATAAAAAAGTTAAAATGCTGAAGTAAAAATCTGTTTACCCAAAACTTACCTTATCATATATGCCGGAAAAACTGTAAGCTTTGACATCATTAAACATAGCATGTAATTTTACTGTAAAATGCTGTCAAATCTATGGGTTTTACAAATAAATATGATAAAAAATAATGAAAAACTGAAATTCCCAAAAATCCCTGCATAACATTTCACTATATTTTATATAAATAGTGTTGTTTCTTATCATTTTTGTTATCAGTAATGTACATTAGAGTGTTTTGTGTTACATTTTCTGTTATTTAGTTAATATTTTTGTATTATTTTAATGTCTGTGTTAGGATCTGATGGCTGTTTTGTCTTTGTCATGTGACCCTGTGCACTATATAAGTATTAGCTATGATTTATAGACAGGCTACTTACCATGAACTCCGATTCATTATGTAGTTTTCTATTGTACCATCTGCATTATTATGGTGGTAGTTTTGTTTTTTTTGTTTTTTTAATTTTGGTAGTTTAAGTAATATGTTACCCTGGACCACAAAACCAGTCTTAAGTAGCATGGGTATATTTGTAGTAATAGCCAAAAATACACTGTTCGAGTCAAAATTATGGATTTTTCTTTTATGCCAAAAATCATTAGGATATTAAGTAAAGATCACGTTCCATGAAGATATTTTGTAAATTTCCTACCGTAAATATATCAAAACTTCATTTTTGATTGGTAATATGCATTGCTAAGAACTTCATTTGGACAACTTTAAAGGCGATTTTCTCAGTATTTCGATTTTTTTTTTTTTTTTTTTTTGCACCCTCAGATTCTAGATTTTCAAATAGTTGTATCTCTGCTAAATATTGTCCTATCCTAACAAACCATACACCAATGGAAAGCTTATTTATTCTGCTTTCAGATGATATATAAATCACAATTCACCCTTATGATTGGTTTTGTGGTCCAGGGTCACATATATTAGGTATCAACATGCTATCACATCATACCCGAAACACTGTCATTTAGTCAAGTCAAGTCAGCTTTATTTATATAGCGCTTTTAACAATACAGATTGTGTCAAAGCACTTTACAGTATCAAATTGGAGGATAGAGTGTCAGTAATGTATTTAGTATTACTTACGGTGAATTTCTGGCAACCACAGCTGCTGTTTTGCATGGTAAATTTAACAGGATTTTTTTTTTTACACTGTAGTTACTGCAGAATAAATCTTACCTAAATTTACCACAACTTTTAAACCTCTGATTTGTGTTTCCTTGATATTTTCATAAAGCACCTTCATCATTTAAAAACAATGAGAAAATACCTAGAAAAAATATTGGTCACACTTTATTTTAAGGTCCACTTCTTGCTATTAACAAACCATGAACTATGACTTTTGCCTCAATAAACTCCTAATTTGCTGCTTACTAATAGTTAATAAGGTAGTTAAGTTTAAGTTATAATAGAACAGACACAAAATCTGAGTAGCTATTTGTGAACAATTCACAAAAAGCTTTCACTTGATTTCAAGATTCTCACTTGTGCCCATTCAAACATGGCTTCTCAAAGATATTCAAGTTACTGGTTCTCCTGTGTCTTGCGACAAATCGGCATGTTATTTGAATGTTATTTTAAACGCAAGCATGAATGGCTTTTATTTGGTTTTATGAGGTTTTTACTTGACACCATCCACATTCACTGTATGGAAAAAGGAAGCGTGAACATTCTAATAAACATCTGACTTGCTGTTCATACAAAAGAAAGAAAGTCATATGAATTTGGAACATGTTTTCATTTCTGGGTGAACCATCACTTTAAGCATCAGATAAGACCAAGGATGGAGAGAAAGGCAGAAAGAAGAGATAAACAGGGTGAGGCTGTATAAGGGCCATTCTTTCCACACACAATCCCAAGAGATAGAAAAACAGAGATTGTGTGTATGTGTGAGAGAAAGATACAGAGAGTAAGTGAGTGGGAGAAAGCGTAACCAGTAACCCCACCTTGCCGAGTGGAACAGTGGGATGTAAAGAAAGAGATGTCTGGGGGTAAAGTTACAGGCCACAAACATGTACCTGTTAGATAACATGAGAACGGAGCCTGTATCTCTTTCCTCAAAGCTTTGCCCCAAAACAAGACCCTTTCCCACTGTACACCTGGACATACGCCAGAGGATACTTGCTCAAGTCCATATATACAGTGACAGAAGACACGGGTCACTGTACAGCCATGGAATCAGAGACGTCGTGGGATTCGCAGAAGGCCCAGATAGGTTTGTAGAGCGGGAGGATCGTGGTTTCAGCCCCCTGGTTAGAGTAATACCATCTTCTCCAAGGTCAATGATGTAGTTCCAAAGAACCTACAACAGCTGCCTGTGTGGAAGGTCATATCTGACGCTCATTTGGCCCACATACCATCTCGGAAAGGCTTGGAACTATGGCTTCCATTAGCGAGATCAGAGAACAGCTCATCAGGGAGAGGTGAAAAAGAAGAGCCTCTTGATGGGAATTTCTGGTCTAAATTTCCACCATCGAATCCCTTTTACACAAAACCATTCTCCACAAAAATCAGTGTAGACGATTGAAGGCTGTTCTTACCATCTGCCTGATTCCACTGAGGACAGTGAACCTTCTCGCCCACATGTGTAGTGATCTGGTTAGTTAAAACAACCTGAGGGAGACAGAAGGGAAACATCTGTACTTGAGTTCAGTCCAGCTTGAATGGATCACACAAGGATGAGAATAAACAGTCTGCTGTCACTATGTGAGTTCAGCCGACACTGAATTTATCATCACAACTCGTAACAACTGTTGACATCACTCATTACATAATGGTATATACTGGAGTAAAAACAGGCAAACAAATTCTAGCAGGATCTTCTGCATGACCATTATTTTAGCACGTATCGCCTTAAAGGATTAGTTCACTTCCAGAATACAAATTTCCTGATAATTTACTCACCCCTATGTCATCCAAGATGTTCTTACTTTCTTCAGTAGAAAAGAATTAAGGTTTTTGAGGAAAACATTCCAGGATTTTTCTCCATATAGTGGACTTCAATGGGGATCAACGGGTTGAAGGTCCAAAATGCAGTTTCAATGCAGCTTCAAAGGGCTCTACACGATCCCAGCTGAGGAATAAGGGTCTTATCTAGCAAAACGATTGGCCATTTTCTAAAAAAAAAAAAAAAGTAAAATTTATACACTTTTGAACCACAAATGCTCGTCTTGCACTAGCTCAACTTCACGCATTACGTAGTCACGTTGGAAAGGTCACACGTGATGTAGGCGGAAGTACCGACCCAGTGTTTACAAATCGAACGTGCAAAGAAAGTCAAACGCCCTTACAAAAAAGGTAAAACAACAATGTTGGATAATATTGAAGTTGATGGAGAAAACGAGACAGTGTTTTTTGCCTTACCCTACCTTTTTGAACCAAAGTGCACAGACAAAAAACTAACCACACGTGAGCTTTCCAATGTGATTACGAAATGCGTGAAGTCGCACATCGCAGAGCTAGTGCAAAATTGGTTAAAAAGTACATAAACTATTATTATTATTATTATTAAATTACCAATGGTTTCACTAGATAAGACCCTTATTCCTCGGCTAGGATCGCGCTTTGAAGCTGCATTACTGCAATTTGCACATTCAACCTATTGATCCCCACTGAAGTCAACTATATGGAGAAAAATCCTTGAATGTTTTCCTCAAAAATCTTAATTTCTTTTCAACTGAAGAAAGACAGACATGAACATCTTGGATGATATGTGGGTGAGTAAATTATCAGGAAAATTTTATTCTGGAAGTGAACTAATCCTTTAAGCTCAATGTCGACAGCCGACCGAGGACAGTATGTCACTTCTCAGATATTCCAAGACCCACCAAATGCAGATTTAACATATTCAATCAATTCGCCGACCAACACCATGGGTAAAACATTGATTCAACAAAACCCAACAAATGTGCCTGCTGCCGTTTGTCGGGATTTGTTGGTGCAAAATAAACTTGTCTTTATAGAGCGCAACAGTTGCGCTCCGGAAGTAAAAACTCCATTCATTTACTCCATAACAAAATAGACTTTTAACAATAACTGATAAATCTTTATACACTGACCTTTTGTGAGCTCTGAGGTTGTTAATCAATTGTATATATTTTGGTCAAACCCATCAGTTTACATTAATTCAACTTAAATTTAACATAATAATGCCTAATAGCAGAATTCATGGTGAAAAACTACACTACCCATGATGCTGTACAGAAAATTCCACTTATCAGAGAGTGCAGTGAGCAAAGATAAAAGAGACATGTAGCTCCGCCCACTCCCATGAATGCTCTCAAAATACTTCAATATTTGTGTATGCTTATTTTGCAAAGAACTTAAAATATATTGTTTCTATAAATACAGGCAACGTCGTTAAAATAATAGTTTTAAATATCACCATTGTTTTTCATTTGATTCATGTCATTCTCAGTGGTTGATGGGATTGTAGTTCTTTCCGTCACTAAAGCTGTTAATTATATCTAAACATTAAAATGCTTAAATATTAAAGTGCAAATGTCTCCACATGTAATTTTTTGTGAAATTTGTGATTTACAGAGGCTTTTCTGACAGGGCTCTTCCAGAAGGGCTAGGCAAGGGACTTTTACTTACAACATGATCTATTTTAACTACATTAATTATGGAGTTAATTAAAATATAGCAGTATGTCAGTATGACAGTACTTAGGCTTGCACAGAAAAAGACAAAAAGATAGAGCAAAGATTGTTGTAACTAGGTCGACGTTCTGATGTGATTAAACACAGTACTTGCACTGGTGTATATCTTACATGGCTCTCTTACTCAAAAATACACAAATAAAAACAATCAGCCAAAACCTAAAACACTTCAACATTCCTTTATATGTATAAAGCTTGGGAGAACAAACTTAATAACCTCATTACGGTTTGGCTCTAGGTGCTAAAGTGTAAGGTTTTATTTTGGAAACGTAATGGGTTGACCTATTTTATGGTTATGAGCTTTTATGTGTGGGAGGGGGGCTATAACATAGTTACCTACATCTAGGAGTTATCTAGCATGTGGTTTCATGTCGAGGCCCATTTCTACTGCTGTGGAAAGCTGTATTAAAACTCACTTGTGGCCACTGGCAGTGTCAAGCAGACATTTATTGCACTGATTTAAAACACAAAAGCTATCTTTAAAATGAGCATGGCTGGAGGGGGACCCAAGGCAAACTGCAGATCAGATGAGTTTGGGATTAGTACCTGGGATGTCCTCTGAGAACAGTCGAGTAGTTATTTTGAAATAAGGGAATGCCCAGTATTTTGTTATAGCACTCTATTTAAACTTGATGTCAACAAAGCACAAAAATAGTCAATAAAATGATAAATTCATCCTAATTTGCCTTAATGAACATGACCTGTAACTGCATTTGTAATGCAACCCAGATTAAATTATCGTTTGCTGATACAGCAGAGTCCAAATTAAACTCTGAAAATCAGAAATTCTAAATCAAATTTGAGAAATACTGTAAATAAGTTATGCTGCTGTCATTAAATCAAAAGGGAGACCTGCAAAATACTGAAAGGCTTATGTTAATTGCTTCTGTCTTTTCAGCAAATTATATCATTCTTTAATAAAACTGTAATGATTATGTATTATGTTTTAAATGTAAAAAATGCTAAATATAAGCAATTACCAAATTTACATGGATTCCTTAGTATTTTATGTTTCTCTATAATAATAATAATAATAATAAATATTTATTATTTGCTGAATATATGTATTAAATACAAACAAAAGTAAATAGAATCAATTAACAATCATGAATTTCTTAGAATTTTATGTTTCTCTACAATAATAATAATACTTTACAATTATCATTTGCTGAAAATATTTATTAAATAAAAACACAAATAAACAGAAATACAACAGCAATTAACAAATTAGCATGAATAATAATAATAATAAAAATTTAAATGTTTAATTATTTGCTGGAAAAAATGTTTTAAACAGAAACAAAAAATAAACTGAAATATAAAAGCAATTAACATGACTTTCTTTGTTATTTTATATGTTTCCCTATATAATAATTAAGGATGCACGATATTATCGGACTGATATCGGAATCAGCCGATAATGGTTTTAAATGTAAATATCGGCATCGGCCGATATGAAAAATAATGCCGATGTGTCTTGCCGATAAGAGGAATACCTTAACTCACATGTGCTCATGATCTGCTAGCGACTAGATAAGGTCAGCAGTGTGACTCATTCTTGAAGCAAAGTTTTGTTTGAATGATGATTAGATTCACTGTTTTGGATCTCTGCATTTAATCTCAGAATTAATGTACAGAATGACCGTTTGGTGTATGAT
Source organism: Tor tambroides (assembly GCA_021397915.2). Classification (NCBI taxonomy): domain Eukaryota; kingdom Metazoa; phylum Chordata; class Actinopteri; order Cypriniformes; family Cyprinidae; genus Tor; species Tor tambroides. The sequence continues at coordinate 13,511 of JAFVLL020019435.1, forward strand.
AGAGAAAAAAGCACGTGCAGCGGCAGCAGCAGCAGCCTCCCCCGGGTCTTAACGCCCGTTGTGTAAGGAGTTTTAATTCCGTAGGGGGCGCTGTTGGCCTACTTCTAATTAAATTAAAAGTAAAATAGCCTACACAAATAACATTTAGACTGTTTCTGATTAAATAAAACAGTAAATAATGTCATAACATAATGAGTATATTTTGATTTAAAGGTCAGAAGCTATAGCTTACATGAAAAAATAAAATCACAAACATGACATTTGTAAATTAAATAATTTTATACATACTGATTTATTCAATTATGTGTCATATATGTTTTATTTTTTAAATAAATCATAAGCTCTAAAAGATTTCAAGAATTTTTAAAATTATTTTGCTTTAGACCATCTATAAATGTTAAATCTTAAAATAAAATGCAGCGATTGATATAGTTTATTTATAGTTATTTTCAAAGCTTAAATGTACTGTCAAAAACCTTCATTATTGTTTATTTAATTCTAACAAATAAGTTCTTGTTAAAAAATAACCAAAATTACAAATATTTTGCTTATAATTTCTGCACAGGACAGACTTGGTGTTGTTTCCCAACAAAAGGAAATATATCGGTATCGGCCAAAACAAATAAAAAAATATCGGCATATTGGAAAAAATCCAATATCGTGCATCCCTAATAATAATCATAAAAATGTAAATGATTAAAATCTAATTTGCTCAAAATATGTATTAAATTAGAAAATATTTTTGACTGTGTCTATTCATTTGTACTAGAGGATAAGAGGAGTACAGATAGAGCAAAACCTGATCCAGGATCAGCCCTCTAGCAGCCCTCTTTATAAGCAGGAAGCGGAAAACCATATTCCGGTGCAATCCTACCTTTCCTCTTCGAGATAAAAGTGCTGGTGATGCAGGAGGTGAGTAAAGGCGTCACGCATGTATCTTTGAAGATCTTAGACTACTGCGGAAATTCCCAGGATCAGATAACATGGAAAAGGAGCAGGCTTTGTGTGAATGGGCCTAGAGTGTTTTTCTAATTCATCTGGGCTCTCTCATGCCCTCTGCTGTTTTAAACATATAGGTGACCTAAAATACAGCACTGGAACTCACAAACGTAAATGTGTAGCGACACCGTGTGGTTGAACTGTGTACTACAAATGTACCATTTCTGCAAAATTCAGATACGCACATTCACACAACTATGTAAACAGACTTACTGGGATGCAGAACTCCTGCGAGAGGTACTTCAGTACGGCGGCTTCCTGGCCCAGTAAGTTACTCCTGAACGTTAGATTTCCCGGGAGCGATGTGTCAAACTCCTTCCTCACAACAGAGGCCACAGAATCCAAAATAAGGAGCCCCGCTCAACATGCAATTATGTCTTCCTCCAGGGACTCCAGCCTGTGCAACATCAATAAAACGCCCCACTAATGTGTGTTCACAAGCTTAAATACAGCCTGGCATAACACAAGAGACTATCATGATCTCATTTATGTGCTTTTATGCAATAATTCTATAGTGAATCCATTTGAAATTCAGGATTTGTATTCATTGCATTTTCATTTTTTTATTTATATTTATATTTATATATTTAGCAGACTTAATCCAAAAATGTACATGTATATGTATTTAGCAGATTTTTTTTTTTTAAATCCAAAGCAGCTTTAATTGTATTAAAGGTCAACACTACCAGTGACAAGTTTGGAATAATTAAGATTTAATTTTTTTTTTCCAGAATGTAGTCTGTCATGCTTACCAAAGCTCCATTCACATTATCACATAACACAGTAAAAGCAGTAATATTGTATAATTTTATTGCCATTTAAAATAATAGTTTTTTTAGTTTAATACAGTTTAAAATGCAATGTATCACTATGATGGCAAAACTGAATTTTCAGCATCATTACTCCAGGCTTTAGTGTCACGTGATCCTTCAGAAATCATTCTAATATGCTTTAACATCACAAGACTAAATTTTATATATATATATATATATATATATATATATATATATATATATATTAAAATAGGAAACAGCTATTTTAAAGAGTAATAATATTTGACAATATTGCTGTTTTTGCTGTTCTTTTGATCAAATAAATGCCTTGGTGAGCATAAAAGACTTCTTTTAACTATTTATTTCAATTAATTATTCCGAACTTTTAGTGTAAATGTCATAATTTCATGGCATTCATTCCCTTGGAATCAAACCCAAAACCTTGGCGCTGCTAGTGCCACACTCTATAAGCTCTTGAGCTGATCCCCCTAAAAGCTCTACATAGAAATTAGAATAGAAATTAACAGAACATAGAAATTAGAAATTAAATAGAATTGAGCCAGAATGAATCAGAGTGAAAATAAATAAATTAAAAGAAAAAAAGACAGGTTTTATTTTTAGGTGAACTATTACTTTAAAAGTACAGTAAACTAGTTAAATACAATTAAATATGTATAGGTGTTTGGGAAGTGTTCCAACCTATTCAGGACATCCTGACAGGTCAGTTCCCTGAAGAGATGAACACGAGATGCCATCTCCAGCAGACGCTCCTTCACCGAGAAGAATTCTGGAAATCTGGCCTGTGCCATTTCTATTAGTCTTAGAGAGGAAGATAGTTAGTTTAAGAGAAAATACAAAAAATGCACATGAAAGAGGATAAGTAAACTTTCTGAACACCTTTCAGCAGCGAATGCTGACTGTGTGTCGATGTAGATGACTCCACTGTCCAGACCTCCCATACTCCTCGGCAGTGTAGCCTTATACACAACTGAGTCTTTCCACAGCCTGATGGGCCAGTCACCTGACAAACAACACAGACCTGTCATGATAGTCCAGATGATGATTGCCATAATTTACACACTTTCATGTTGTTCTAAAACTTTATAATGTTATGCAGAGATATAAAAAAACATTTATTTTTAAACATTAATATTTTAAAAAACATTAAAATCATAAACCTAAAAATAAAACGTATATAAGGGATATATATGGGAATGTTAAAAGTATGATATCTAGACCTGGAAAAGTAATGGAAATTATTAAAACATTAAAAAGTCAAGGTCATTTCTATAATGAATATACTTTTAATATATTCTATTTTTTATATATTTTAATAGTTATTTCAAGCTCTAAAATATTTTATTAGGTAAAAATGCTATTTCTGAGTAATATATATAGCATTTTTACCTAATAAAAAAGAAGAACAGTTATTGAAACGTTATTGAATGTAATCATATTAATTATTTCACTTAACTATTTTAACATATTTTTACTCCTAGTTTCTAAAAATGGGCAGCTTCATTTTTATGTTTTACTTTATTTTTTGCAGGATGTTTATATATATATATATATATATATATATATATATATATATATATATATATATATATTTTCATACATATATACATTATATATATATATATATATATATATATATATACATATACACATACATACATACATACATATACATAGCTCTTAAATCAAATATTGAGCGAGTTTGACAACATGACCAGTGACATGTGGTTGTTACTGAATGAATACTTGATTTCTGAAGGATCATGTGACAGTGAAGACTGGAGTAATCGCTGCTGAAAATTCAGCTTTGCATCAGAAAAAAAATACTGTAAATAATATTTCACAATTTTACATGAATCTTAATTATTTCGTAAAGTTGACCGGTAGTGTAAATTATGACATAACGTTCATTTTAGGGTGAACTGCAACAGTAGACTACCTCAGTGAGAGCACCCCGTGGCAGTCCTCCATGCAGTAATCTGTCCAGGGCAGGAAGTGATGTGGAGAAACACAGCTCTCCCTTCTTCCTCCACAAATCTCATGCCTGTTATCATCAAAAACAACATTACTACTAATGAAAGACTTCACGTGTGTGATATCAACAGGATCTGCAGATGGAGTCAGTGACTTACGGTGCTCACAGCCGGGACACAGGCTTTACTGACCAGCTGCAGGAGGTCCAGAGCCGCTGGATAACTGAGTCCAGCCAGGCGCATGAGCTCAACGGGGCTGATGGACAGGACATCCTAGAGGTCAAACAGCACAGACGCTTGCAAAAGTCTCCTCCAAGAGCTGGTCATCGCTTGAGTCAGTGGTCAGCAGTCTCTCACCTGGCAGGTTTCCACTTGATGGCGCTTGAGTCGCTCGCAGAGATCAGCTGAGACGCCCGTCCTCCGTAACTTCTTACTTGCCATTGACACAAAATAACCGTTAAAAGGGTTATACGATCGTAATATAGCTATAATAAACGACACCCTTCCGTAACGACTGTACACATTATACAGAGAGCTTCAGGATTAAGTTTTTCCATTGGAAAAAAAAAAAAAAAAACGGTTATGAGTTTTGAAATTGCAAAGCGCGCCCGGAAGCAAACGAAAAAATGTAGTGCATGTGGATTATGGGTAATGTAGTTTATGGTGTAAATAAAGCTGATTTTTTTTTTATTATTTATCTTTTTTTACCTACAACATCTATTTTAATTATTTTAATAAAGAGGGTATGACACACCTTTATTTTATTGCACATTTACATTATTTACAGTGCAAGACAGGAAACATAGGCTAACGTTACCAACATAGTACCGCTAAGTTAACTAATATGAAAAAAACGGATGCATGAACAAAAATGTAAATAGTGAAAAGGACGGCATTAAAGTTTTTGTTCTTGTTGTTACTAGTGTGTGTGTGTGTGTGTGTGTGTGTGTGTGTGTGTGTGTGTGTGTGTGTGTGTGTGTGAGAGAGAGTGTCTAGCTACCATTGCAACATTTCTAATTTTTGTTTAGTTGTACTTAAATGTCTAAAACTAAATAAAATAAAACTAATATATAAAAATTAAAACAAAATTATTAAATCTTTAACTAAAATTGCAGTGAATACAGAAAATAATACATAAAAAAATTACCAAAAGCTAGGCCTATAATAGTAAATCAGTGATACCTTTTTGTATCTGCAACTTCACTAACTTCACAGCTTTCACAAAATATTGAAGAAATAAAGTAAAGGGTGGTTTACATTTCATTTGCATGTATGTGCTTGATCACCTTGCATCTTTTTTTTCACTCTTTATGAAAATTGACAAATAATGATTTGATAATTGATCATAACACTGAGAAGAATAATATTTATCAATTGATAGGGATGCCATGAACTGTAATGATGATTGCATCAGTTGCATTTATAAGGGAGGTTATGGTTAATCCTAGCTAAAAATAAATAATATAAATCATATTTGCTATATTTAATGTTTGTTTTGGCTTGATTAAATGCTTTCCTCTGAACCTCTTAGTGTTTTGATAACCTCTGTGATCCTCCCAAGTTATTTTGTCATGCCTGGCTGTCACCTCTGCCCTCCTGACGTCAGTAAATGCAATGCTTTTTTATAATTTCCTCATTTTAATAATCCAAATAATCTTGGGAACTTTCTTGAAAAGAGACTTAATTTACACCTGCATGGAGGAGAAGCAAGGTGTGACAGGATTCAACAAATTTCTGGAAGAAGGAGACATCATTGCATAAAAATAGTCAAAAACAAAAGATCTCAGATGAAAAGGTTTAGGTTTTTAAAAACATGTGGAAATAAAAAGTTCAATCGTTCATGTTTTTGCTAAAAAAAAAATTAAAAAAAAAGCAAGGCAATGAAGATGACAAATTTAAATGAAAACCATTTCTCACAATATTTTAAAGTCCCCATCCTCAAAAATAGTTTAGAGCCATTATGGTTTTTGAAAATAAATATGCTTTTTTTAGAGTGCATAATGGGGAGGCCAAATCAGATGACCAAGTCTCTGAGGACATATTAGATTTAGAGACCATTGTGATAAAATCAGCACCAGAAACATTTTTAACAACTGAAATCCAATAAAACAGCCTCAGATGACCCCCTTTAAATTGAAAGATGTAAAAGAGTGTGTTGTTTCTATGGTATAGAGAACCTTGCTGACCTGTCTTCAAGCTCACAGACTGTATGAGCCACCAGCATTGCACATTGCTCTCATGGCATCTGAGAGCTGGTGTGAAGTTTGACTGAGACAGACGGGAGGCCCATGTATGGACAAAGTGTCAGGCCTGTCTTTCACTATCTCTGTACCTGATAGAGATAAGCACCCTGTCTGTTCATGACACTTGGCAAGGGTCTGGTTAAAATAGACTGAGTGGAATGAATGCAGATAAATACATCCAATATAGAAATACATTTAGATATTTTTAATATAAAATATATTGGTAAAAGATTTATTGCAACAGAACAACCAAAACATGTAAATTATGTATTAGAAATATTAAACTACAATGTTTTCATCAGTTTACAGCATAACTGTATCCAGAAACAACATGCAAGACTTTTATAAAGCATAAACATTCTCAACAAAATCAGCCTGAGCCAATGTTTAAAGTTTTGAGCTCAACAACATGATCCACCTGTTTCTGTCTAGAGTAAATGGCCCTTGTTGTTCATTATCAGTGGTTCCTTCATTTGTTGATGTACTTTATTTGTTCAGTTGTTATTCTACTTCTGTAAACACTGTAATGGCATTAAGGGTCAACATGGATAAATGCAAACAGTTTAAAAGCATCAATGGCATTCTGTCCATTTGTATCTCACACATACGCCATCCTCCTATCCTCTCTCTTGCTTTGTCTTTTATAAGAGGGTCAAAAACAACGTGTATGTCTAAGTGATTTATTCGGTCTTCAAATTAGGCCTTGTTTGCATATGTTCTGCTGTAGCCTTTGTGTGTGACCAATGCTGAAATAAAAGAAAAGAAAAGAAACAAAATAAATTAATTAATTAAAATAAAATAAAAAATCAACAAGATGAAATGGTTTATCCAAAACGGGGCTAATGAAGTCCAAAAATGGAAATAATGCATACAGTATTGAAAAATACAGAATTAAACACAATTAAATAGAAATCTGAATTAACACATTGATTTATGACAAAGAAATATGGTAAAAATGATATGCAATTATTCAACAAAAAAGAATGGATTTAAATAATTGAGCAGGCCTCAGTCATATTTGCATGCAATCTGAATTTCAAAATTGTATGCATCTTTCTCCTGGAAATGAGACCAGATAGTCTGCATCTACTTGCATTGCACTTCTTAGAGTAACTTCATCATTCTAAATTCATTACACATGAAGTCATATTACATTATTATCATATATAATGTATTTCATAGGCAGATAGGTAGATAGGCCTATGTGTTCTATAATAATATTGATGTATCAATAATATATTAATTGTTTATCAGTGTAGTATTGTGTTCAGTCGTAGGTAACTTGCCATAAATGATAAGGTTTGTATGATTGACATGATTTCTATATATCCTGTATTGCTCTGTGTGCTGACATCGATGTTTAATGAAATGAAGGGTGAGCACATTCACTCGCCCGCTGACGTCATCGAGGGAGGATCCGCGCTGGCGATCTTGAAAGGGAGGATGCGCTCGCGCTTTGAGCATCTCTACGAACCAGCGAGTCGCATTTACTCATTCAGCTCTGAATAAAAGACAGCGTGCTTGAATCAAAGGAAATCCCAGCTTTGCACGGAACATGGCATCAAAATGTCCCAAATGTGACAAAACTGTTTATTTTGGTAAGTCGTCCTTTTTTCCCTTCTATTTTGCAATGCCACGAATAAAACAATGCACGAGCCGACTGTCTGCAACATGGATGTCATGTCTGTGAATTTACTTTTCATTCTCTTATGCGTTATAAATAACGTCTGCAAACCACACCGTGTGGGCTCGATGGTAATTACCTGGCTAATCACTCGTGCGCGTATTCTTAGTAAATGAATTACGTTTTATGATTAAGATCCACCTGATTGCTGCATTAGACGCTGCAGCTAATCAAACTATTTGATCTGCTGAGTATTTAATCTGCATGGTATTTGAGAGATCATAAAACCTGAGCTCGTTCAGTGAAATAAACTCCAATATGTATATAGAGAGAGTTTTCTGATTTAATAATGGATGACGCGTGGAATGCACGATCAGTATGAATGAAAGTATATTACACTAATAAGGCTCATAATCCCATTGCACTAGAATATATTCTTTGGTTAAAACGGGTGACTGTAAAACATATAATATTAATAATTAGGTGGGGGGTGGATTTTCAATAGCCTATCAGACTTAAGGTTTTTTTTTTTTTTCCTAATGTGAACAGCCATGAGTGAAATAAGCATTTAATTAGCATAAACCAATAAAACACCACCACAAATTGTAATGCAACCACTAACTAGATTGAATAACCAGCAGTCAATCTGATTTGACCCATTTTGTGGGTCTGGTAAACATTCTCTCACTCTCCTGTCCAGTCTATACCTTATTTATGGGCCTTTACTTTCCCTTCATTCAAAAAGTCTCCTGTGAATGGGGTGTGTAACAAATTTTGATTTATTAGAAAGTGTTAAACAGAGCTGTTTGTTCATGCTTTTTATATTATCTGGTTAAATAGCCGAAATTATTTTCAACTGCAGGTGTCATTTGGCATTCGTCCCCACAGCGTAATTACTCATTATATTAATGTATTATTTATCATTAACAGCTGTTAGCTAAAATTAAGAAATATATTTATTTATTTGTTTATTCATTCATTCATTTTATTTTTTCAAGGCAGAATATCAACATGCATAATTAGAAGATAAAAAAATTTGTCTGTGCTAATATCATATGCTGAGCTGACTCCCTCCCACTGAGCACTATAATAATTAAAATGTGAGATCCACTTTGTCTCTGGCTGCTACTCACTCTCTTGAGACTTTAACAGCTGTGACCTGAGAAAGCATTCCTGTTCATTTGAATACCGCAAACAACCTTTAAGTAAGCCGTTTGGCACACGGCTACTTTTAAATGGCTTTCAGAAACATGCTTTTTGCCCACATAATTGTGCAGTTATGCCATCTAACAGCAGTTTGTGCAGGCCTTTCTCTTTATAGTCAGTGCTTAAAGGAATAGTTCACCCAAAAATGAAAAATGAAAATGTACTCACCCTTAGACCATCCAAGATATAGTTGAGTCTGTGTCTTCATCAGAACAGATTTGGAGAAATTTAGCATTACGCTACATCACTTGCTCACTAATGGATCCTCTGCAGTGAATGGGTGCCATCAGAATGAGAGTCCAAACAGCTGGTAAAAACATCATGATAATCCACATCACTCCAGTCCATCAGTTAACATCTTGTGAAGCAGAAAGCTCCGTGTTTTACACAATTTACAAATTTATCAATAAGATGTATTTAACTTCAAACTGTTGATTCTGACTAAAATACAAGTCCCCTATCCATATATTTACATTTAGTTATTTAGCAGACGCTTTTATCCAAAGCGACTTACAAAAGAGGACAATAGAAGCAATCAAAACCAACAAAAGAGCAACAA
>JAFVLL020019435.1:29473-66430 GCA_021397915.2 Tor tambroides
GAATGTACTTACTGTAGAGCACATCAAATATGGTTAACAGAAGCTGCTTGTTTGATGCGAAGAAAATAAGTATTTTGCTCACATCAAGCAAGTTCGGTTGAGTTTCCGTTGACCATGTTTGTCGTGCTCTATGTATGTGCAGTGATCAAAGACTTGCATGTGGATTTCGTTTTTTAATGTTTTTATGAACTTTTTGAAGTATCAAGGTTTGGTAAAATGGAAAGACTGAAATATTTCAGGTTTCATTACAAATCTCCATTTGTGTTTCAAAGACAAACAAGAATTTGGATCATGGAATGAGTAAATGTTGACAATTTTTCAGTTTTGGCTGAAATAACCCTTTAATGTGTCTATTCATCACATCTCAGACTCGCTTTCTCATTTCATACTAACACAACTGCCACCATTTTGTAGGACTGTAGTGAAAATGACCTTGAAAATGACATGAAAATTATGTATCGTTTGATTCGGTATTCCGTTCTGGATTTTTGGCCAAACTGGTCAGATGTTATAAGCAGAAACATCAATTTTTTTTTTTTAATATCTCTGAAGAAACTACACATGTGCCCTCAGGTCATGGTTTTTATAACACTTACCAAGTTTGGTCAGAATCCTCTAATGCGTTGCGGAGATATAGCCTCATGTCCATTTTAGCAAAAACTTCGTCAAATTCCCTCACATGCTTTATGAAAACGTTTGGAATATCAAAACTTTTGATAACTTTTAAAACTTCTAGGAAGAATTCGGAAAAGTACATTTTTTGGAAAATTCAAAATTGCGAAAAATCTTGACCTGTACAAATTTATAAGCCAAGGAATCAGAAGAAAAACAAATTTTGCATCTAGACCTTGCAGTTCAAAAATTATTATCAGAAATGAGTGCAAATTTGGCCTATTGGTGGCGCTAGAGAGTTTGAGATAGAGACTCAAAATTTCCTATGGTTAATATTGACACTGTCTTCCATCTGTGTGCCAAATTTCATAACTTTCCCACAAACAGTTCTACAGGCTGCCAAAGACTTCCAGAGCAGCAGCAGCAGAACAAGAAGATGATGACGACTAACGGGTGCCTAAGCACCTTTGGTGCAGTGTTAATTTTGGCAGGCATTTTTAATTTAGTCTTAGTCTTTATCTTGAGACGAAAATGCTTGATAGTCTTAGTCACATTTTAGTCATTTGAGTCTTTCATAGTTTCAGTCGACGAAAAGTCATTGTATTTTTGTCAACTTTTAGTCATTGCTTTTAGTCAAACTGCAGTTACCAACATTTATTTTGGTAGCTATTTTATATATAGTTTTAAAACAAAAATTAGTCATTAATTCTTCTCTCTTTAGACCAAATCAATTAAGCTTATGAGAAATTTGAATCAAGGATTGAATTTGAAAAAACTGGAATAAATTTTCATTTTTTGGTAGAGATACAAATTAAACTAATTTTTCAGATAGGCTACAGTAGGTTTACTTAAGTATGCATTTATTTAACATCTTTTCTTGGTTAACATTGATGACACAGATAGGTATTTAATTAGGAATGCTGTACATTTAAGACGGAAGGTATGCATGTAATACTGACACACCTTCAGTTTTCACCCACCTGTTTACGTTCACTTAAGCCATACCCAACTGTATTTATGTGAGATACTCTACACGATAGACATTTGGACTGCTGTGTGTGTATTTGAGCACTGAGAACTGATCGCACGCTGTATGAGAACTGAAGAAGTCGAGCGTGCGCGAGAGAGAGCACTTCTATCAGCACGATTCCGCCTATCGTGCCTTCACTAACTATAAGTTAATGGACAACGAATTGTGACTCCCGGGAAAAACGGGACGTCTGGTCGCCCAATCACTAACCCTTTGGGTGCTGAGGCCATTGTTTCAGATCGCTAGTTCGCGTTTTGGTAGCCTATCCGTCCGTTGCGACTGCCATAGCTACTGAGACTAGATATGCGAACGCCCCTCATCCGATTACAATCCAATGACAGGGACGCACATTTTGAAAGACAAGACAGTTAACTTATAGGATGTATTTTGAATGTTTGGTGGTCCTCATATAACATTCTAGTTCCGTCTTGTCTTGTTAATGAAGACGCGGCATAAATATCGTCAGTTTTTATCATCAGATATTAGTTTTCGCTCATCAACGTCTCATCTTAGTCACAGGAAAAAGGTTCGTTAACGAATATTTTTCGTCGTAGTCTTCGTTGACGAAATTAAGACTGCTTTGGTGCTTGATCCCTAATCACTGTAAAGACCCCATATACTCACAGGAAAGTTGTTCGCTTAGGGGGGAAAAGATGCTCAGAACACACAAGCAGCGATATATTGTTGGCGAACATCCAAATGCCTCCCATGCTGCTGAGAGCAAAGTTTAGGTGATATTATAGGTATATGCTGCATGCTTTTTTTTCGGCAAGTAGCTGCATAAACAAAATAATATACAGTCATTTTTGTAAAATAAACATCCACACTGTAAAAAAAGTTGAGCCAACTTAAAAGTTTAAGGCAACCAGCTTCAGCAGATTTTTGAGTTTTCTCAACTTATTTTTTAGGAAATTTCTCAACTTTTTGTTGTATAAGCTTAAAACAAGAAGTTGAGAGAACTCAAAAATCTGCTGAAGCTGGTTGGCTTAAACTTTTAAGTTTGCCCAACATTTTTTTTTTTTTTACAGTGCAGATGTGTGTGTAAATGAGCACATTTTAAAGAAACAAGTGCAAGTAAAATACACCAGATAGCGGTAGTGTGCTGGATCCTTAACCAGCAAGATGAGGAACTGCACCGTGTGAATTGCATTCAACAGATTTTGTGGGCACGTCTGTGCTGTTACCTTATTTGCATAATTACTATAGTGACTCAGGCCTTAAAACCGTGTGCAAATAAACAGCACTATCAGCAGGCACAACTCATTCTGATGCCTGAAAGAAACGCAGACTAATGAGCATGCGTTTTAATGCGGGTTCATGGTAATAAGGTTGGAGAGGGCCAGACTAAACAAATGTGACGCCCTGTTAAGACCCAGCTTCTTAAATCAATGCTCTGGGTTCCAGAACAATCCGCCTACACTCTCCGATCCCTACAGAAGCGATGGGTGCTTTCCCACACTGCGTGACAGCAGGGCTATTCACAGACTTCAATCAGCTGTCTTTTTAATAACCCACAAATCAGTTATTATAGGATCCGATTCTTGTTTGCACCAAATTCAGCATGGCCAAATATTTTTATTGATGGATTGTCAAACAGGGGAATGGGAAAGTTGTTGACTTGGACTGGATATAGACAAGGGAGTGTCTCTCATGTGGTGATGCAGATTCAAAGATAATGTGGTTACAAAATTTGGAGAGTTTTTTGTCCTCTGGGCTGATTTGGTTTGAAAGCCTGTAGTGTTTGGCAAATGAATTGAGCCAATAATCATGCAGACATGCAGTTTTTCCAACAATCTTCTCTCGAATAACTCTCCATCATCTGGGAAAATATTTGTGAATGTCTCATTGCTGTTGTAAATCTCACTTGCTGATTTGTTTTACTCATACTCTACTACTGAGTCACAAGTAGAATGTGCAAAACTCTACGCTTTCATCAGTGGGTTGTCTGAATGAGTAATCAGGTTTAAGAAGGCCTATGTAATTACACTGATTTAGGGTCAGATCCAGCACATTGATCAGATGTGTTTTTCAGGGGGTGATCACAGAGGATTCATTTTTGTGTTTAAAAACTGCTTTAAACTTTGCACAAACGTCAATTTGCATTGGATAGGGGGTGGAAAGAGTCGTAAATGATCGTTTATGCGATGCACTTACGTCAAAACCCTTGTGCAGTGCATAATCTAGTTACGTTCCTCATTGCAAAAGGGCTACTTACATATGCCAATTTACACAGTAAAAAAATGTAAAAAGTTACCAAATAATATATGGTGAAAAACTGTAAGCTTTAACATCGTTAAACAATACATGCAATTTTACTGTTCACTACTGTCAAATCTATGCGTTTTACAAATAAATAGGAAATATGAAAGCTGCAATTCACAAAAATCCCTGCATAACACGTTTTATATAAATAATGTTGTTTCTTCTCAGTTTTATTATCAGTAATACATTTTATTACATTTTCTGTTATTTAGTTAATATTTTTGCATTATTTTAGTGTCTAGGATCTGATAGTGTTTTGTCTGTCATGTGACCCTGTGCACTATATAAGTACCGTATTGACCTGAATATAAGACGACCCTGATTATAAGACGACCCCCCTTTTTCCAGATGTACCTTTTGGAAAAAGGCTTTTTGAAAACCAAATCTTGTGTTTTACTGATAAAAAAAGAAAAAAAAAAATTCTTAAATTATTTTCATATTGCATATTTTTCCTATTTTAATTTGTTTTGAACGTATGGTAAATACTGGTAAAATGTACCAACAATCACATTTAAAAATATACACTTTTTTGATATACCATAAAAATAACAGGTACCCCCATCTGAATTATGTAACATTTAGGCTATCCATCTCATAGTAGCCTACCAAAATTTTATTAACAGTAGAAGTGAAATCTTATTGTAGTCTTCAAATCTGGGTACTGTCTTATGTTTTAAAATCACTTACAGAGGAAGTTTGTTCCCATCAGGCTAACATGACAGTCACGACTCATGCCGCTGTAAGCATTTTCTTTTTCTTTTGTTTTCACTCACGATCTTTACAGCACACATTACATTGCATATTTCATGGCACACTCGTTTTACGCGTATTTGACGCCACCTATTGTTGTGGGTGTATTATTGACATGTCAAAGTCTAGACCCTGAATATAAGATGACCGCATTTTTTCAGAAGTATTTCCACGAAAAAAAACATTGTCTTATATTCGGGTCAATACGGTATTAGCTAAGATTTATAGACAGGCTACTTACGATGAAATCTGACTCATTATATTGTTTTCTACTGTACCACCTGTATTATTATGTGTGTTAATCAGTACATTTTAAGGTACAATGTAAATTTAGTTTAAGTAAATTGGTAATTTAAATATATTAGGTATCAACATGCTATCATCATGTCATATCCGAAACACTGTCATTTTGTATTACTTATGGTGAATTACTTGCAACCACAGCAGCTGTTTTTATGGTAAATTTAACAGGATATTTTTACACTGGAGTTACTTGCAGAATAAACCTCACATAAATTTACCACAACTTTTAAACCTCTGATTTGTGATATGTTCATAAAGCATCTTCATAATTTAAAAACAATGAGAAAATACCTAGAAAAAAAATATCGGTCAGATTTTTTTCCAATTCTCGCTATTAACAAACAATTAACTACAACTTTTACCTTAATAAACTCCTAATTTTCTGCGTATTAATTGTTAAGGTCATTGCACACTGAGTCCGAAATTTACGCACGTTAAAAAATAAATACGACTTCACGTTGTGTCAATCACGTTTACACACTGCCTCCAGAAATTTCGTCCGTCATAAAATTCGGATCAGGTTCGATTTTCTACGTTTTCGCATCCGTAGCATGCATTTTGATAGGAAAGGATGACGAATACGAAAAAAGCAGAAAAACGCATGCGAAAATTTCGTACTCAATGTGCAAGGACCTTCAGTAAGGTAATTGTTAAGTTTAGGTATTGGGTAGGATTAGGGATGTAGATTATGCTCATGCAGAATATGTGCTTTATAAGTACTAATAAATAGCCAATATGTTAATATTTGTCATGCTAATAAGCAACTAGTTAATCATGAGAATTGGTCCCTATACTAAAGTGTTACCAAAATATTTATTTTAGAAATGTCTCAAACAAAATCAAGAATCCAGAAATGGAGGACATAAAACAAAGTGAAACAAAGCCTTGCTTTTTTGTCAGTAAACTACACAAAATAGCCTTCTTATCAATGTTCAGAGGAGCTCAGAAGTGAATCACTGTGGCCGCTTTTACACACAGACAGTGGGGGAGCCCAGGGCCCCACAACTGAACTGCTGTCTGCTCACACTACAAGCACTCGAATCATATCTGACCCCAAAAGAAAACACATGAATCTAAAGCCAGTAGCTGATGTCTAATGGAAAAAATGGTATTAGATCCAAAGAGGAAATGGTCAGTAAATCTGCTGATCTGTTATGATTTATGTGTATTGGCCTTATATAAATAACAAGCGTGAAGCAGTAGCCGAGAGCAACTACTGTTCTGGACCATAGTCAACATCTCAGATTCAACGATGCAAGCAGATACAAACTGCTAAGGTGTGGCCTCTTGTCTACAACTTCAACAAAAGACCTCAAAGGGAGTTTCCATTCCCAAGGCCAAAGAAAAACACATTTTCTCAATAACTGGCTGTCTGAGAACCAATAAAGCCCTGTCTTAAAGAGAGACTCTGAAGTAGGGACGTTGCAATATAGCGACAACTGTGGTATTTTTTTTCAAAATTTCTATAGACATTGCGATGCCGCTGTTAAAATGAATCATAGCATTGGATTTGGTTATCATGCCATTTTTCTTTTCAAAATTTCTATAAATATGACAATAATATTTGTTAATGTGAATCATAGCGTTCGATTTTTTCATGCCATTTTTTCTTTTCAAAATTTCTAAAGATATTGCGATAATATTATTAACATCACTGAGAGCATTAGACTTAGTTATCATGGCTTTTTCTTCTCAAAATTTCTATAGATATTGTTATGATATTGTTAATGTGAATCTTAACATCAGATTTTGTTATTATGCCATTTTTATTTCAAAATTTCTATAGGTATTGTAATAATATTGTTAACTTAAATTATAGCGTTGGATTTCATTATCATGGTGTTTTTCTTTTCAAAATTTCTATATATATCGTGATAATATTGTTAACGTCATTCAGAGCATTATAATTAGTTATCATGGCATTTTCTTAAAAGTTCTATATATTGTTATTATGATATTGTTAATGTGAATCATAGCATTGGATTTTATTATCATGAATTTTTCTTTCAAAGTTTCTATAAATATTGTAATAATATTACTGTTAACATGAATCAAAGCATTGGACTTATTTATCATGCCTTTTTTCTATATAGAAAAAATAGAAATCACATTGTTAACATGAATTATAGTGTAGTTATCATGACTTTCATTTCTTTTCTATTGATATTACATTAATGTAGAGATGCACCGATTGACCGGCCAGTGATCGGAATCTGCCGATTTTTCGCATGACCGGCCCGGATCGGTGAACGGCCGGTCAGTCTCACGTCTTGCCGATTCCGAGCCGATCCTCTTATTGTCAGCGGCGCAGGCAATGACGTCACAGCCACGCGCACACTCACAGTCGAGTGTAAACACGTCGTTTCGCGTGACAATGATTCTAATTTTAATGGCATTCAGTGTGAAAGGTGACTGATAATGTATTTATGTCGTGCCAGATGTGTGTGAGAGAGACAGCACACACAAAGTAACTCACAGAAATGTATAAATGCATACTTCGGTAGAAAAAAAGATATTTACAAAATATGATTTAGATAAGCAACATTATACGGCCATGATGTTTCCCCGCATGTCAATATCAACACGATTGCAATGTGACAAGATTTTATACAATGACATTTCAATAAACAAGAAGTTAAAATTAAGTGACTTAGATTTTAGACAAAATATTGACTGTTTTTGCTCAATTTCGCTGACGAAAATAGTTCCGATCAAACCATAGCAGAACTGTTGAGTCTCCGAGCAACACAGCGGTGTTTCGTTACTGAATGAATCCACGTTTTTGAACGAATCGAGTGAGTCAATAATTCAGTGGCCCATTCATAAGGACAGTCACTTGCCTCTTTTCTGAATGAATCAGCCGTTTGAATGAATCGGGTGAGTGAATGAATAAATGACTCACTCATTAAAACAGACACTTGCCGCCACCTAGTGGTAGTTTAGTCATATTTAAAAGTATTGCATTTTTTCAACATTTATTTGTATGTTTAAAAAAAATATGTAAAACATTAATCTTATAAAATTATTTATGCATTTGAAATTTTGCAGTGTAAATGCATTTATGGCACCTCAGCTTCATCAAACTGTGTAAATGCATCTAATGCCACTTCAGATGCAGCTTCTGTTTCCTCAGCAGTGGAAAGATGGAGTTTGTTAATACTAATTTCATTTCAAGGGTAACAACTCTACAGTTTCTTATTATGCTAACTGAATTAATTGAAACAATGTCAGAATTTGATGTGAAAGTTGACATTTAATAAGGTTAGGGGGAAAAAATGACCATTTATAAACAGTGGGAAATGACATCTGTTTTGTTACATACAGCAACTCATTTTAAGTTAACTATTTCTTCCTCTTTCCAGTCACAGAGCACTTTATTTTGAGAGTTGTTTAAGTGAGAGAAAATCTGTTATTTAGTCCAGATTGGGGGAATTGTAATGTTTAATAATTTCTTTTATTATGTAAATACATTTTGCATTGAAATTTGCATAGAGTTTTGTTTGTATATGCTGTCAATTATAGTTATTAGAAAGAAAATCGGAATTGGCAAAAATCGGTATCGGAAGGCCACACTTCCAAAAAAAAATCGGAATCGGCCAGGAAAATTGCAATCGGTGCATCTCTACATTAATGTTGTTAACGTGATTTTGTTATGGCATTTTTCTTTTCAAAATTTCTGTAAATAATATCGACTGTGAAGCTCCAGAAATGATAAAAGAGCACCATAAATGTAGTCCATATTGACTTTTATGCTTTATTTCAAGTCTTTTTAATCCATGATATCTTTGTGAGATATCATAATAGAACAGACACAAAATTTGAGTAGCTAAGTGTGAAAAATTCACAAAAACCATTCATTTGATTTCAAGATTCTCACTTGTCCCCATTCAAATATGGCATCTCAAAGATACTCAAGTTATTGGTTCTCCTGTGTCTTGCACAGGATTTACAAAAAAATTATTTGTACTATTATCTGGTTTTTACATAACTTGACACCATCCACAGTCATTGTATAGAAAAGGGCAGCATGAACATTCAAATAAACATCTGATTCGGTGTTCATACAAAAGAAAGAAAGTCATATGAATTTGAAACAACATAAGGGTGACTAAATGATGACAATATCTTCATTTCTGGGTAAACTATCACTTAAAGCTTCAGATAAGACCAAGGATGGAGAGAGAAAGGCAGAAAGAAGAGATAAACAGGGTGAGGCTGTATAAGGGCCATTCTTTCCCCACATAATCCCAAGAGATAGAAAAACAGAGATTGTGTGCATGTGTGAGAGAAAGATACAGAGAGTAAGTGAGTAGGAGAAAGAGTTACCGGTAACCCCACCTTGTGGAACAGTGGGATGTAAAGAAAGAGGTGTCTGGGGGTAAAGTTACAGGCCACAAATATGTGCCTGTTAGATAACATGAGAACGGAGCCTGCATCTCTTTCCTCAAAGCTTTGCCCCAAAACAAGACCCTTTCCCACTGTACACCTGGACGTACGCCAGAGGATACTTGCTCATGTCCATATATACAGTGACAGAAGAGACGGGTCACTGCACAGCCATGGAATCAGAGATGTTGTGGGATTTGCAGAAGGCCCAGATAGGTTTGTAGAGCAGGAGGATTGCAGTTTCAGCCCCCTGGTTAGAGTAATACCATCTTCTCCAAGGTCAATGAAGTAGTTCCAAAGAACCTACAACAGCTGCTTGTGTGGAAGGTCATAACTGATGCTCATTTGTCCAACATACCATCTTGGAAAGGCTCGGAAGGATGGCTTCCATTAGCGAGATCAGAGAACAGCTCATCAGGGAGGGGTGAAACAAAAGAGCCTCCTGACGGGAATATCTGGTCTAAATTTCCACCATCTAACCACTTTTACACAAAAACATTCTCCACAAAATCAGTGTAGACTCCAGTAGATGATGGAAGGCTGTTCTTACCATCTGCCTGATTCCACTGAGGACAGTGAACCTTCTCGCCCACATGTGTGGTGATCTGGTTAGTTAAAACCACCTGAGGGAGACAGAAGGGAAACATCTGTACTTGAGTTCAGTCCAGTTTGAATGGATCACACAAAGATGAGAATAAACAGTCTGTTGTAATCACAATACTTAACAACTGTTGACATCACTCATTATATAATGGTATATACATGTGAGTAAAGAACAGGCAAACAAATTCTAGCAGGGCCTCCACCATGACCATTATTTTAACACGTATCACCTTAAAGGATTTTAAGGTGTCATCCAAGATGTTCATGTCTTTCTTTTTTCAGTAGACAAGAAACTGAGGAAAACATTCCAGGATTGTACTCCATATAGTGGACTTAGATGGGAGCCAACAGGTTGAAGGTCCAAAGTGCAGTTTCAATGCAGCTTCAAAGGGCTAGTGAAATCATCTGTCATTTTCTAAAAAAAATCAAATAAAACACAATTAAAACTTGTATACATTTTAACCACAAATGCTCGTCTTGCACTAGCTTGACTTCACGCATTACGTAGTCAAGTTGGATAAGTCACATGTGAGGTTAAAAAGTACAAACTTGTTTTTTTTTGGACCAAAAATCATTTCAGTAGATAAGACTGGCTAGGATAGTGTAGAGCCCTTTGAAGCTGCATTTAAAAAGCAATTTGGACCTTCAACTCAATGGCTACCATTGGTATGTCCACAATATGGAGAAAAATACTGGAATGTTTTCCTCCAAAACTTTCATTTCTTTTTGACTGAAGAAAGAAAGACATGCATATCTTGGGTCATATGGGGTGAGTAAATTTTCAGGAAATTGTATTCTGAAAGTGAACTAATCCTTTAAGATCAACGTCGACAGCCAACCAAGGACAGTATGTCACTTCTCAGATATTCCAAGACCTGCCAAACGCGATTCAACATGTTCAATCAATCGCCGGCAAACACCAACAGGGGTAACACATTGATTCAACAAAACCCAACAAATGTGCCCGTTGCTGTTCGTCTGCATCTGTTGGTTCAGAATGAACTGGCCTTTATTGAGTGCAACAGTTGCGTTCCGGAAGTAAACACGCCATTCATATTCTCCATAGGGAAATAGATTTTAACAATAACTGATAAACCTTTAAAAACAGACCTGTTGTGAGCTCTAAGGTTGTTAATCAATAGTATATGTTTTTGTCGAACCCATATGTTCACACTAATTCAACTTAGGGTGTATTCACACCAGGAAAGTCTGCTAGTTCACTTGCTTTGGTCCAGACCAAATACAATGTTGATATTTTTTGTTTGTTTGGTGCGGTTCGCTTTCACACTGCCATTTTTGCAAGTGAATCAGAAACTGTAAACAAAACCACATGTGTGCTTAAGGTCATCCATTCATTGGTTTATCCATTCAACCATACCAGAGTTTGTTTGGACCGAGACCACCTCTTCAGCTGGGTCTCGGTACGGTTGTTTGGTGCGCACCCCAGTGCGATTGCTGTATTCCCACCTGCCCAAAAGATCCGCACCAAGGGGGGAAACCAACTTGAGTTCGATTCAATTGAACCAAACAAGACAGGTGTGAATACACCCTTAAATTTAACATAATCATGCCTCACAGCAGAACTCATGGTGAAAAACTACATTACCCATGATGCTGTACAGAAAATTCCACCAATCAGAGTCGCAGTGAGCAAAGTGGGCTAAAAGAGATATGTAGCTCCGCCCACTCCCGTGAAGCAGTCTCCTTATGCTCTCAAAATACTTCAATATTTGTATATGCATATTTTGCATAGATCTTAAAATATATTCTTTCTATAGATACAGCCAACATCTTTTAAATAATAGTTTTAAATTTCTCCAGGTTTTATTATGATTAATGTCATTCTCAGTGGTCAATGGGACTGTAGTTCTTTTCCTCACTAAAGCTGTTACTATATACTGTATATATAAATATTAAAATGTTTTAATATTAAAGTACAAATGTCTCCTCATGTATTTACACTGTAATAAATTATAATCATTTATTAATTGCGTGATTTTCAGAGGCTTTTCTGACAGGGCTTTTCCAGAAATATGCACAAGGGCCAGAGACTGTTGCTTATAACATGATCTATTTTAACTATTAATTATGGAGTTAATTCAAATATAGCAGTATGTCATTCACAGTACTTAAGCTTGCACTGAAAAAGACTAAAAGATAGAGCGAAGATTGTTGTAACTAGGTCAATGTTCTGATTTGATTAAACACAGTATTTGCACTGGTGTATATCTTACATAGCACTCTTTCTCAAAAATACACAAATAAAAACAACCAGCCAAAACCGAAAACATTTCAACATTCCTTTATATGTATAAAGCTTGGGAGAACAAACTTAATAACCTCATTACGGTTTGGCTCTAGGTGCTAAAGTGTAAGGTTTTATTTTGGAAAGGTAATGGGTTGACCTATTTTACGGTTATGAGCTTTTATGTGCGTGAGGGGGCTATAACATAGTTACCTACCTCTGAGTTATCTAGCATGTGGTTTCATATTGAGGCCCATTCCTACTGCTGTGGAAAGCTGTATTAAAACTCACTTGTGGCCACTGGCAGTGTCAAGCAGACATTTATTGCACTGATTTAAAACACAAAAGCTATCTTTAAAATGAGCATGGCTGGAGGGGGACCACAGGCAAACTGCAGATCAGATGAGTTTGGGGTTACAGCCTGGGATGTCCTCTGAGAACAGTCGAGTAGTTATTTTGAAATCAGGGAATGCCCAGTATTTTGTTGTACAGTAGCACACTATTTAAACTTGATCCCAATGTCAACAAAGCACGAAAATAGTCAATAAAATGATAAATTCATTCTAGTTTGCCTTAAGTAATTATGACCTGTAACCGTATTTGTAATGCAACACATATTAAATTATTGTTTGTCTATACAGCAGAGTCCAAACAAAGTCTGAAAATCAGGAATTTAAAATAAAGTTTGAGAAATTCTGTAAATAAGATATGCTGCTGCCATTAAAGCAAAAAGGAGACATGCAAAATACTAAAAAGCTCATGTTAACTGCTAATCTTTTGCCTTTTCAGCAAACTGTATCATAATTATTATTAATAATTTATTGATTCTTTAATAAAACTGTAATGATTATGTATTATATTTTAAATTAAAAAATGGCTAAATATAAGCAAATAACAAATTTACATGGATTCCTTAGTATTTTAGGTTTCTCTATAATAATATTAATAATTTAAATATTTAAATTGTTGTTTGCTGGAAATATGTATTAAATACAAACAAAATTAAATGGAATCAATTAAAAATCACAAATGTCTTAGTATTTTATATCTTTCTCTATAATAATAACAATAATAATACCTTTTATTAATAAATAATAATACTTTTTTAAAATGAACAAAAATAAACAAACACAAAAGCAATTAACAAATTAACATGAATTTCTTAGAATTTTATGTTTCTCTGTAACAACAAAAACAGCAGTAGTGATATTATTATTACTATTATTAATATTATTATTGTTGTTGTTATATTATTTATTATTTAATTATTATTATTATTAAATCATTATAATATTTATATTTTTATTAATATTTATAATTATAACAATAATATTATTATTTAATAATAATAACTTAAATGTTTAATTATCTGCTGGAAAAAAAAAATGTAATGAACATAAAAATAAATAGAAACATAAAAGCAATTAACATGACTTTCTTTGTTATTTTATATGTTAATATTTAAATTCTTAAAATATAATTTGCTCAAAATATGTATTAAATCAAGAAAAATAAATAAATAAAAACTGGACCCCACTGTATGCATTAATTTGTACAAGTGGATAAGAGGAGTAGATAGAGCAACACCTGATCCAGGATCAGCCCTCTAGCTGTTATACTCTTTATAAGCAGGAAGCGGAAAACCATATTCCGGTGCAATCCTACCTTTCCTCTTCGAGATAAAAGTGCTGGTGATGCAGGAGGTGAGTAAAGGCGTCACGTATGCATTTTTGAAGATCTTAGACTAGTGCGGAAATTCCCAAGATCAGATAACATGGAAAAGGAGCAGGTTTTGTGTGAATGGGCCTAGAGTGTTTGTCTAATTCAAATGGGCTCTCTGCTGCCCTCTGGTGTTTAAAGTATAGAGGTGACCTAAAATACAGCACTGAAACTCATAAACGTAAATGTGTAGCGACACCTTGTGGTTAAACGTATGTACTAAAAGTGTAAGATTTAAGCAAAAGTCAGATATGCACATACACAAAACCATGTAAACAGACTCACTGGGATGCAGAACGCCTGCGAGAGGTACTTCAGTACGCCGGCTTCCTGGCCCAGTAAGTTACTCCTGATCATTAGATTTCCCGGCAGCGACGTGTCAAACTCCTTCCTCACAACAGAAGCCACAGAATCCAAAATAAGAAGCCCCGCTCGACACGCAATTATGTCTTCCTCCAGACGCTCCAGCCTGTGCAACATCAATAAAACGCCCCACTAATATGTGTTCACAAGCTTAAATACAGCCTGGCATACAAAAGAGACTATCATGACCTTTATATTCATTTATGCAATAATGCTATAGTCAATCCATTTAAATTCAAGACTTGCATTCATTGCATTTCATTTTATATTTACATTTACATACTTAGCAGACTTAAACCAAATAAAAATAATATATGTGTTTATCAGATTTTTACATTTTTTTTAATCCAAAGCGACTTCAATTGTATTCAAGGTATACACTACCAGTGACAAGTTTGGAAAAATTAAGATAAAAACAAAACAAAACCAACTCTATTGATATTAGTACAGTAAAGTACAGTGATATTAGTACTATATCACATAACACAGTAAAAGCAGTAATATTGTATAATATTAGTGCCATTTAAAATAATTGTTTTGTATTTTTAATGTTTTTTGATCAGAAATCATTCTAATATGCTTTGACATCACAAGATATATATATATATATATATATATATATTAGTGCTGTCAAACGATTAATCGTGATTAATCGCACACAAAATAAAAGTTTTTGTTTGCATAGTATATGTTCTGTGTATATTTATATATATATATATATATATATATATATATATAAAAATACACACACATACAGTATATATTTTGAAAATATAAATATAAATAAATATATTTAACATAACATTTTTCTGAAATATATACATGCATGTGTGTGTATTTATATATGTAAACAAAAACTTTTATTTTGGATGCAATTAATCGCGATTAATCTTTTGACAGCACTAATATATATATTATATTACATTATATATATATATATAAAACCCAAACCTTGGAATTTTTGTTTGGCACACTCTATAGTTTGAGCTGATCCCCTAAAAGCTCTGCATAGAAATTAACAGAAATTAGAAATTAAATAGAATTGCGCTGGAGAGAATCAGAGTGAAAATGAATAAAAAGGAAAAATGACAGGTTTCATTTTTAGGTGAACTCTTACTTTGAAAGTAAAGTAAACTGAATGAAATTTAATTAAATATGTAGGTGTTTGGGAAGTGTTCCAACCTATTCAGGACGTCCTGACAGGTCAGTTCCCTGAAGAGATGAACACGAGACGCCATCTCCAGCAGACGCTCCTTCACCGAGAAGAATTCTGGGAATCTGGCCTGTGCCATTTCTACCAATCTTAGAGAGGTAGATTGTTAATTTGAGAGAAAACACAAAAAGTTCACACGAGAGAGAGAGTGAGCAAACTTTCTGAACACCTTTCAGCAGAGAATGCCGACTCTGTGTCGATGTAGATGACTCCACTGTCCAGACCTCCCATACTCCTCGGCAGCGTGGCCAAAACACTGAGCATTATACACAACTGAGTCTTTCCACAGCCTGATGGGCCAGTCACCTGACAAACAACACATGATCGTTCACCCAAAAATGATGATGATGATTTCCATCATTTATGCACTTTCATGTCATTCCAAACCTTTATAATGTTATGCTGATATATAAAAAGACATATATTTTTTAAATGATTTAAAATAGGACAAAACATAAAGATCATAAATCTAAAAATCAGGAATCATATTTGGAAAACCTGGATAAATAATAGAATGTTAAAAGTGTAATTTCTAGACCTGGAAAAGTCATGGAAATTATTCAAATATTAAAAGTCATGGTCATTTCAATAATATATTCTAATTTATTTGAATAGTTATGTCAACCTCTAAAATATTTTAACAGGTTAAAAAAAAAAGTTATTTCTGAGTAAATATTATATTTAAATTATCTGTGTGTGTGTGTGTGTGTGTGTGTGTGTGTGTACAGTTACTGAAACTTCTAGAATTATAGAAATTTAATCATATTATTTCACTTAATTATTTTAACATATTTTAACTCCTATTTTCTAAAAATGAGCAGCTTAATTTTTCTGTTTTACTTTATTTCTGTCAGAACGTTTAAACAAGATTTGTTTTGTTTTTAAATGCATTTAAATGTGGTTGTCACTCCCAAAACTCTGCAGTGTGTACATGGCCATATAAATATAAATATTTTTTTTCCAAAAAAAACCCCAAAAAAACTAGTGACTATGGACTGTCAAGCCAAAAAAAGTACTGTAAAAAGTATCATGAAAGTACTGTACTTGTGTGCTACATTTTGTCTTTTGAAGACATAAAATAGCTTTTTGTAGGGAAAATAAATTAGCCCTTAAATCAAATATTGCACAAGTCTGTTTGAAATGTAAATCAAACAAAAATTATTAGAGTATGTTTTACAAGAAAATACCATTTCAGTTTTTCTAGGTCAAAATTCCATGTTTAAATCAATATGTAACTGTTTCTTTTGAAAATGAAATTAGTTCTTAAATCAAATATTGTGCAAGTTTGACATAAAGACCAATGCCATTTGATTGTCACTGAATGAACACTTGACTTCTGAAGGATCATGTGACACTGAAGACTGGCGTAATAACTACTGAAAACTCAGGAAAAAATAAAATGTGAATTTCAAATATATTCAAACAGAACACAGTTGTTTTTAACTGTAATAATATTTTACATAAACCGTAATTATTTCAAAAGCTTGACCGGTAGTGTAAATAATGACATAATGTTGTTTACTTTAGGGTGAACTATTCTTTAAATCAGATGCAACAGTAGACTACCTCAGTGAGAGCACCCCGTGGCAGTCCTCCACGCAGTAATATGTCCAGGGCAGGAAGTGATGTGGAGAAACACAGCTCTCCCTTCTTCCTCCACAAATCCCATGCCTGTCATCACCAAAAACACAACACTACTAATGAGAGACTTCTCGAGTTCAGTCATCGACAGGATCTGCTGAAGGGGTCAGTGACTCACGGTGCTCACAGCCGGGACACAGGCTTTACTGAGCAGCCGCAGGAGATCCAGAGCCGCGGGATAACTGAGTCCAGCCAGGCGCATGAGCTCCACGGGCGTGATGGACAGGACATCCTACGGGTCACAGAGCACACACACGCTTACTAAAGCCTCCTCCTCCGAGAACTGCTCATTAATATAATAACAGAGCAGTCAGGGTCTCTCACCTGGCAGGTTTCCAGTTGATGGCGCTTGAGTCGCTCGCAGAGATCAGCTGAGACGCCCGTCCTCCGTAACTTCTTACTTGCCATTGACACAAAATCACCGTTATAAGAGTTATGCGCTCGTTATATAACTATAATAAATCACACCCTTCCGTAACGATTGCACACATGATACAGAGAGCTTTAGGATTAAACTTTTCCATGGGAAAAAAAAAACGTTATGAGTTTTGAAACAGCGAAGCGCGCCCGGAAACAAACGAAAAAATGTAGCGTATGTGGATTGTGGGTAATGTAGTTTATGATGTAAATAAATCTTTGTTTGTTTGTTTTTTATGTGTTTATTTTACTATTTATCTTTTTAACCTACAAAATGCATTTTATTATTTTTTTTTAAACAAAGAGGGTTCAACACGCCTTAATTTTATTGCAAATTATTATTATTATTATTATTATTTACAGTGCAAGACAGGGAACATACCAACATTGTATCACTTACTAATATAAAAAAATGGAATAGATGTGTGAACAAATGTATAAAGTAAAAGTGCCAGCCTTAAAATAGTATCAATATTATTAATAATACTCTGGCATCAAGGATCATATGTTTTTGTTGTTGTTGTTGTTGTTACTAATAAAAAATAAAATAAACATATTTATTTCATCTAGTTGTCATTGTAACATTTCTCAATTTCGTTAAGTAGGCTAAAATATCTAAAACCAAATAAAATAAAATAAAACTAAACAAAATTACTAAATATTAAACCAAAATTATAGTGAATACAGAAAATAGTAATAATAATACATATTACCAAAAGCTAGTATATCAATGATACTCTTTTTTTTTTGCATTTGAAACTTACTTAATTAGTACGTACGTACTAACTTAATTTACAAAATACTGAAGAAATAATGTAAAGTGGGGGTCTGGGGGTTGCATTTCTTCCATTTACATGTAATGTATGTGATCAAAATCATATTTTTCTTGGCCACTCTTTATAAAAAATAAAAAAAGTGAAAAATAATGATTTGATAATTGCTCATGACACTGAAAGAAATGATATTTGTTCATTGATAAGGATATGCCATGAACAGTAATGATGACTGTGTTAGTTGCATTTAAGGGAGGTTGTGGTTAATCCTAGCTAAAAACAAAAAATATAAATCATATCTGCTATATTTAATGTTTGTTTTGGCTTGATTAAATGCTTTCCTCTGAACCTCTACTGTTTTGATAATCTTTGTGATCCTCTCACGTTATTTTGTCATGCCTAGCTGTCAACTCTGCCCTCCTGACATCGGTACAGTGGAAGTCTTTTTATAATTTCCTCATTATCCAAATAATCTTGGGAATTTTCTTAAGAGACTAAATTTACACCTGCATCGAGGAGAAGCAAGGTGTGACAGAATGCATCAAATTTCTGGAAGAAAGAGACAGCATCGCATAAGTCAAAAACAAAATATCTAAAATGAAAAGGTTTAGGTTTTTAAAAGCTGGGAATAAAAAGTTCAAACGTTCATTTTTTTGCTAAAAAAATGCAAGGCAATGAAGATGCCAAATTTAAACGAGAACAACTTCTCACAATATTTTAGCATGATAAATGTGAAGGGCCGAAATCCCCGTCCTCAGAAATAGTTTATGGCTTTTGAAAATAAATATGCTTTTTTTAGAGGGCATAATGGGGAGGCCAAATCAGATGACCAAGTCTCTGAGGACATATTAGATTTAGAGATCATTATGATTAAATCAGCACCAGAAACATTTTAACATCTGAAATCCAATAAAACAGCCTCAGATGGCCCCTTAAAATGGAAAGACATAAGAGAGTATGTTATTTCTATGGTATAGAGAAACTCTCTGACCCGTCTTCAAAGCCACCAGCTGTGCGCATTGCTCTCACGGCATCTGACGGCTGGTGTGAAGTTTGACTGAGACACCCGGGACGCCCATGTATGGACAAAGTATCGGGCCTGTCTTTCACTATCTCTGTACCTGATAGAGATAAGCACCCTGTCTGTTCATGACACTTGGCGAGGGTCTGGTTAAAATAGAACAAGAGGAATGACTGCAGATAAATCCAGCCAATACAGAAATACATTTTTAATATAAAATATAAAAGATTTATTGCAACAGAACAACCGAAACATGTCAATTATTATTTATAAATATCAAACTACAGTGTTTTCATCAGTTTACAGCATACAGAAACACAACATGCAAGACTTTTATAAAGCTTAACATTCTCAACACAATCAGCCTCATGAGCTAATGTTTAAAGATTTTGAGCTCAACAACATGACCCACCTGTTTCTGTCTAAATGGGCCTTGTTGTTCATTATCAGTGGTTCCTTCATTTGTTGATGTACTTGTTCAGTTGTTATTCTAGTTCTGTAAACACTGTAATGGCATACAAGGGTCAACATGGATAAATGCAAACTAGCGTCAGCGGCATTCTGTCCATTTGTATCTCACACATACGCCATCCTCTTATCCTCTCTCTTGCTTTGTCTTTTATAAGAGGGTCAACAAACAACATGTGTATGTCTAAGTGATTTATTCAGTCTGCAAATTAGACCTTGTTTGTATATGTCCTGATGTAGCCATAAAATATGCTGTAGCCTTTGTGTGTGACCAATGTGAAAATTTAAAAACAAGTAATCACGATTAATTGCATTCAAAATAAAAGTTTATGTTTACATACTATATGTGTGTGTAATGTGTATATTTATTATGTATATATAAATACACACACATACAGGTATATATTAAGGAAAAATATGTTAGATTTATATATAAAATATGTATATTTATATAAAATATACATACATGTATATATATATAGATAGATAGATAGATAGATAGATATAGATATATACACACACATACATACAAATATTTTTAAATGTATATGTACATATGTGTGTGCATTTATATATACATAATAAATATACACAGTACACACATATAGTATGTAAACATAAACTTTTATTTTGAATGCAGTTAATCGCGATTAATCGTTTTGCAGTCCTAAATAAAATATGAAATCAACACGATGAACTGGTTTATAAAAAACAGGGCTATTGAAGTCCAAAAATTGAATTAGTGCCATCAAAAGAATGAAAAAATACAGAATTAAACACAATTAAATACAGAAATCTGGATAAAAACATTGATTTATGACAGCAATAAGGTTTATATATATATGCAGTTATTCAACAAAAAATAATACCTTTAAATAACTGAGTAGGTCTCGGTCATATTTGCATGAAATCTGAATTTCAAAATTGTATGCATATTTTTCCTGAAAATGAGACCAGACTGTCTGCATCTACTTGCATTGCACTTCTTATAGTAACTAATTTCAACATTATTTTATTTCTTATATTCATAAAACATGAAGTCATATTACATCATTATCATACATATTGTATTATATATGTGTTATATTTATATCAATCAGTGCAGAATAGGTTGTGTTCAGTCGTAGGTGAAATATGTATTGCCATAAATGATAAGGTGTCTATGATTGACATGATGTCTATATATGCTCTGTATGCGCTGACATCGATGTTTAATGAAATGAAGGGTGCTCGCCCGCTGACGTCATCGAGGGAGGATCCTCGCTGGCAATCTTGAAAGGGAGGATGCGCTCGCGCTTTGAGCATCTCTAAGAACGAGCGAGTCGCGTTTACTCAGATCTGAACAAAAGACAACGTGCTTAAATCAGCGGAAATCCCAGCTTTGCACGGAACATGGCATCAAAATGTCCCAAATGTGACAAAACTGTTTATTTTGGTAAGTCGTCCATTTTTCTTCTATTTCGACAATGCAATAAAACAATGCAACCGCCTGTCTGCACTGTAGATGCCATTTAACCTAGTGTATGAATTTACTTTCATGCGTTATAAATAAGGTCTGCAAACCACACAGTGTGGGCTCGGTGGTAATTACCTGACTAATCACGCCTGCACGATATTCTTAGTAAATTAATTACGTTTTATGATTAAGATCCACCTGACTGCTGCATTAGACGCTGCTTCTAATCAAAATATTGTATCTGCTGAGGATTTGATTTGCATGGTATTTGAGAGACTAAATATATTGAGCTCGTGCAGTGAAATAAACTCAATGGAAATCACCACTGTGTAGCTATAGAGGGAGTTTTCTGATTTAATAATGGATGACGCATGAAGTGCAGGATAAGGATGAATGAAATATGTCTATATTACATGACAATATTAAAGCTCATAATCCCATTGCACTGGAATAGCTTATGCTCTTTGATTAAAACACGTGACTGTAAAATATCCAAGAATAATAATTAGGTTTTCAATGTCAGACTTTTTTATGTGAACAGCCATGAGTGAAATAAGTATTCAATTAGCATAAACCAATAAAACACCACAAACTGAAATGCAACCACTAACTAGATTGAACAGCAGCAGTCTGTCTGATTTGACCCATTTTATGGGTCCTGTAAACATTCTCACGCTCTCCTGTCCAGTCCTTATTTATGGGCCTTTACCTTCCCTTCATTCAAAAAGCCTCCTGTGAATGAGATGTGTAACACATTTTGATTTATTGGAAAATGTTAATCAGAAATGCTTTTCATGTTTTTTATCTTATGGTTAAATGTAACAAGGCCGAAATTATTTTCTACTGCAGGTGTCATTGGCATTTGTCCCCACAGCATAATTAGTACTTATATTAATTTATTATGTATCATTAACAGCAGTCAGCTAAAATTAATACATTTATTCATTCATTCATTCATTCATTCAAGGCATAAAATCAACATGCATGATTAGCAGATAAAAAATTTGTCTGTGCTAATATCATATGCTGAGCTGACTCCCTCCACTATAATAATTAAAATGTGAGAACCACTTTGTTTCTGGCTGCTACTCGCTCTCTTGAGACTTTCACAGCTGTGACCTGAGAAAGCATTCCTGTTCATTTGAATGCCGCAAACAACATTTAAGTATGCAGCCTGCACACGGCTACATTTAAATGGCTTTTAGAAACATGCTTTTTGCCCACATAATTGTGTAGCTATGCCACATAACAGCAGTTTGTGCAGGACTTTCTCTTTCCAGTCGGTGGTTATAGGGAATAGTTCACCCAAAAATGAAAATTTACTCACCCTCAGTCAGACCATCCAAGATGTAGATGAGTTTGTTTCTTCATTGTAACAGATTTTAAGAATTGTAGCATTACATCTCTTGCTCACCAGTGGATCCTCTGAAGTGAATGGGTGCCGTCAGAATGAGAGTCCAAACAGCTGATAAAAACATCACAGTAATCCACAGCACTCCAGTCCATCAATTAACTTCTTGTGAAGCAGAAAGCTCCGTTTGAGACAATTTACAAATTTATCATTAAGATGTTTTTAACTTTAAACTGTGGCTAAAATACGAGTTCTCTATCCATAGTATCGCGTTTTGGTGAAATTGTTTAGTCTGAATCAGGAGAGAAATATGCACAGATCAAGTACCGTTTAAAAACGAAAACAGTCCAAAACAGTTCTAAACGAGAGAAAGACTTCTAAACAACAAAGGGTGGACTTTTTCACTGGAGGAAGCATTATTATGGATTATACACTGGTATTTTTGCCAGAAGCAATTGTTTGAAGTTCAAAACGTCTGGGTGTGTTTCTTACAAACACACAGCTTTTCACATCACAAGGCATTAATTGATGAACTGGACTCATGTGAATTACTTGTGGATTATTGTGATGCTTTTATCAGCTGTTTGGACTCTCATTCTGACGGCACCCATTCACTGCAGAGGACACATTGATGAGCAAGTGATGTGAAGGTAAATTTCTCCAAATCTGTTCTAATGAAGAAACAAACTCATCTACATCTTGGATGGCCTAAGGGTGAGACCATCTTCAACAAATTTTCATTTTTGGCTGAATTATTCCTTTATTAATCTTTTTTTCCATGAAAGCCATTAAATTATTTAGATTATTAGTATTTCTAAAACTTTTTCTTATTTGTTTCTGAAGTGTCTGCAACCTCTGTAACTTTCTGTCAGACTGCAATTTGCCATGCATATCCTCACTATGGAAACAGCTCATTTGATACTCAGGTTACGAGGGCATTGTGAAAGCATTAAGCAGAACTGCAAATCTAGAGACAAGGACTAATTACTGTCTGTTCAACTCCCGCACATTTGTCTGCAGCACAAAAAAACATTCAGTTTTTAATCTTGTTAATGTCCTGCTGTGGTTGTGAGCAGAAAGCTGGAGAAGAAAATAGATAAGTTTGAAGAAGACAAAAAAAAGTAGTATTGCATGCATTTAACATAAAATAGACACAATCATAAAAGCAAAAAAAAACATTTAAAAATATTTTTAAAAAATTATATAATTTTATAATAAATAAATATATTTCCATTTTAGCTAGTTGCCTGGAAACAAAACTACAAAGTTGTCAAACTGCTACATGAAGGAAACTGTAATAGGTTACATTTGTTCAGTTTCTCTGAAAGTCTCTAAAAAGTTTGGTATATAATGGATAATTGTTTTAAAAGAAGTCTCTTATGCTCACCAAGGCTGTTTATTTGATCAAAAATACAGTAAAAACATTGGGAAATATTATTATAAATTAAAATAACCATTTTCTTTTTTTATTTTAACATGTATTTGTGATGCAAAGCTGAATTTTCAGCATCAATACTCCAGTCTTCAGTGTCACATGATGCTTCAGAAATCATTCTAATATGCTGAATTTCTCAAGGAACATTTCCTGCATATACTTTAAAAACAGTTGTGCTGGTTAATATTTTGGTGGACACCACAATATTTTTTTTTTCAGGATACTTTGGTCAATAGAAAATTCAAAAGAGCAGCATTTATTTGAAATATAAATCTTTTATAACACTTTTATACCATAAAAATCACTTGAGTGTCACTGATATGTGTGTGTGTGTGTGTGTGTGTGTGTGTAGATAGACAGACAGACAGACAGACAGACAGAGACAGACAGACATATAGACAGACATATAGACAGACAGATAGATAGATAGATAGATAGATAGATAGATAGACAGATAGACAGACAGACAGACACAAACACACATGGTGTACCATGCCAGAGAAAGATTTTTTAAGACAAATAGTTGCTAGAATGTAATAAAAGAAACTTTGACTTCAAAGTCATCCCTTCTTTATTAGCCGTTTTATTGCCTTATATGCATCATGTGCTTGCAAAATGAAGAAAATGGATTTGTTACCCTGAGGCAACATCCTGCAATAGAACACACAAAAATAAACACACTTCCCTAAACATCCTTGAATGGATTTCACAAAGTCTGACCTGAAATGTTACTGTGCAGTTCTTCAGTCTTGACTCAGACAGACGTGACGCTGCTCTGTGGAGATCGCCTCATGAGAGTGTTCTGTGCTCCCTGAGGCATGTGCCTGGAATATTTTATCCTCGATATGACATGGTCCAATTTGATAAGAACCTTTCACTTTATAATAGTGTTTCGCAGTCATCCACATCTCCCTGACATCCTCTGTGAGACAGTAAACAGACAGACATTAGGCCTCACATTATCTCTCAGTGGACTTAGTTAGACCCATTAAGACGCGCATTGACAGAAGACTAAATGGATAAACACATTTAGATGGTCCAGAGTAGACGAGACACCGTCAAAGACGAGACTCAAACCACCATTTTATAAAAGCTCTGATCTTTGCCAGGCACCATTACAGTAAGAGTCTCTACGGAGTAATTTCAGCTCAATTGTTATAATCATAACATAGTGGCTTCAGGGAAGAGTTTTAACACTTTCATTTAAAGAGCCTCTTAAACCATCATCTTAATGTGCATCTTCAGATGAATGATGATCTGTAAAGGGAATAAATCTCTTTGTGTCTTGTAGCGGAAAAAGTAACATCCCTGGGAAAAGACTGGCACAAATTCTGTCTGAAGTGTGAACGCTGTAACAAGACCCTGAATCCAGGAGGACATGCAGAGGTGAGAGGAAGACAGCTAAGATCCCATTAAATGTGCTTTTCCTTCATGTATATGTTCTACTGACTTGGAAGTTGCTGGCATTTATCTGGCAAATATTGCAAATTCAAATTTCTATTTCTGATCCTAAAATGAAAACGTGCAAACAAAGCAAAAAGCAAATCACAGTGCTTTGAGTCTGTAAGTAAATCACAACAGTTCATGATGCTGTTCAATTGCGATGAATGAATCTGTGTTTTTGAACAAAACGGTTTAGTGGCAGATTCAGTGACTCGCTCATAAAGACAGTTCTGGCTGAATTTGGAATAGCATGCTAACATACTACTCTTTTCTGTATTACTGACATCTTTATATGGCTAATATAGTAAGAAAAGTACGCTAAAGGCACATTCACACCAACGGAACAATTTGTTATTTGGCTGTTTAGAACAATGCATAAAAATGCCAGACGGGCTAAATGAACATGCTAAATTGCTTTCTGACAGTAGGTGTAAAGCAGAAATACAGTGGTTACCCTGTTTACTATGGTACACAATCCTGAATGAATCAACTGGTGTCGAATGAATTGGTTGAGGGAATGGTTGAATGATTCTAGGCTGGTGTTGTTATGGGTAGGGACATTCTCATTCTAGAGCGTATGTGATTGGTCAAAAATTATATTCGTTGCCTAAATTTTCCCTAAAAACTATACATTTTAAATATGTATATCTGATTAAAACCTATAACTAAAAATCGGTACAGTTGTTTGCTCTTTAGATGTTGAGAATATTTCATGCTTTAGTCTTTGGACAGCATGAGTGTTAATTTTTGATGACAACAGACAAGTACGACAGGAACTGGGTGCCTAATTAATCTCAGTGATGTGCTTTATTCCACTGTTAACAGCATGATGGGAAGCCATACTGCCACAAGCCATGCTATGCTGCCCTCTATGGACCAAAAGGTGCAGTACATCTAATTAGTGCCTCAGATGCATCTACTTATAATTTGTGGGGCTTGCAGCAAGTAGGACACTCCTTCCTTTGATGCTACAGATTCTTAATGAGACAGACAGCCTGCACAAGAGCAGCTTAAATATCTGCTTCAGATATGGATTAAAGTGATAGTGCACCCAAAAATGAAAATTCTGTCATCATTTACTCAGCCTCGTGTCTTTTCAAACCTGTATGACTTTTTCTTTTGTGAAACAAGATATGTTCAAGAATGCTGGTAACCGAACAGTTTTGGGTCCTATTGACGTCCATAGTATTGGTTACCGACATTCTTCAAAATATCTTCTTTTGTGTTCCACAGAATAAAGAAACTCATTTGGTACAATATGAGGGTGAGTGAATGATGACACAATTTTCATGTTTGCATGCACTATCCCTTTAATGTTATATGAATTTAAAGCCTATGTTAAATTCTTACATACTGTAATGTTAAATATAATCAGAAAAGAAGCAACTGTACTGCCTGTCATATTCCTGTAGGTGTGAATATCGGCGGGGCCGGATCATATGTCTATGACACACCTGTCAACGATGACACTGCCCCTGTTGCAATGGAAACCAAGCCCAAGGCTGAAGAGAAAAAGACTACTAGGGGCCCAGTGAAGGGTGAGTTTGTATTACTGTAGACAATAATGCGGAGACTTAGCAACCATAGCAACCATATAGCAACGCAATTGCGACATTTGCATGGGCAAATTCTACTGTGCTTTCTAGAACAAAGTGGGTGGTGATAATGAATTCTGTATTATATTTTAAGATTTTTACATTTATGGTAATTAAATGTTAATGTCATTTAAATGAATGATATTTTTTGAGAATAACTGTTTACCTAATTTTCTCCAGCTGCAAGTTTCAGTTCGTTTTCTGGTCAGCCGAACATCTGCCCAAGGTGCAACAAAACAGTGTACTTCGGTAAGCTCTGACATTCAGACAGTAAAGTTCACCAGATATGGACTTGTGCTGGAACTTATGTGTTCAGCAGTGCCAGGACATACATTAGCATTTCCTGAGGTTGCCTGATGCTTACAGAAGGGCCTGTGTTTCCTTCTTTGTGTTTCAGCTGAAAAGGTCAGTTCCCTGGGTAAAGACTGGCACAGACCCTGTCTGCGCTGTGAGAGGTGCAGCAAGACTCTGGCTCCAGGCAGCCATGCAGAGGTGAGGGACAGAGACAGAATAAAGCACTGCAGCCGATCAACTTTCAATTCCATGTGAAAGACCTGTCGATTGTCATTTGACGGAAAAAAAAGCCCAAAAATATATTGCTAATTTTAAGTTACTTATATTTTCTACTGTATTTTGGGCCATTTTTATATACTTTAATCTAAATAATTTATATTGTGCAAATAATGTCAAAATATATTTTGTATATTCTTGCCCCTCAAAGTGCATTTTGCGATTTATGTACACTCTCAAGAAAAATGGTGCTATATAGCACTAAAATTGGTTATTGGCTTTTAATCATAGGGGAACCACTTTTGGTGCTATATAGCACCATATCTTTAAAGGTGCTATACAGCACCTTTGTCAAATGGTGCTTTGTAGAACCATAAGAGGTGCCATATTGCATTGTATTTCTTCAACAAAAATGGTGCTAAACAGCACCAACAGTGGTTTTTTGGCTCGTAACCAACCTTTAAAGGGGCCTAACAGGTTCTTTGTACGGCAATGGTGCTATATAGCATCTTAATCACCCCAAAGAACCACTGAAGAACCGCTGAAGAACCATACAGGAGCTTAACAGGTTCTGTATATGGTAGCGGTGCTATATAGCCCCTCAGTCATGCCAAAGAACCGGTGAAGAACCTCTGAAGCACCAAGATTTGGTGCTATACCAGCACCAAAAGTGGTTCCCCTATGATTACGAGCCAAAGAACCACTTTTAATGCTATATAGCACCATTTTTTTTTTCAGAGTGTAAGCATTTAAAGGTTTAAACTAAATATATTTTCAGTCTGAAAATTATACTTCCTTATATTGTGATGTTCACTACATATATGTATTTGTATCTGAAATATAATTTGTTAAAAAAAAAAGAAAAAAAAAGAAGAGTATCTGCATGGATGGAGTAGAAATGTATATATCCTCTCTCAGTAATATCATAAAGGTGCAGCTCAAAAATATCTAGATTAAACTGTTGTGCAATGCATCCAGATTTGATTTAATATGATTTAATAGTGTGCATGGGTTCTGTTTTAAACTACAGCACGATGGCCAGCCGTACTGCCATAAACCCTGTTACGCTGTTCTCTTTGGGCCAAAAGGTACGTTTCCCATTGTCCATTTTCCAATTTCGCTATCTTACACATATTAAAAGGGTCATATGATGCGATTTCAAGTTTTTCTCAAGTCAAGTTTTTCAAGTCTCAAACCCAAAGAGATATTCTTTATAAAAGATATCCTTCCTAAAACGCCTCATTTAAACACGCCCCCACATGTCTATATCACTGTGTTGGAAGATTTGCATAACACTGCCCAAATATTTACGCAAAGAAAGAAGGCGGAATTGTAGTATTGTTGCCGCCGCCGCCATGTCATGGAGATGCTCCATCACACGCTTGAGGTATTTGGCCAATCACAACACACTGGATAGCTGGCCAATCAGAGCACACTGTGCTTTTCAGAACAATGAGCTTTGTAAAAGTCAATGCGTTTCAGAAAGGCGTGGCAAAGAGGAGCAACAATAATGTACGGTATGTGGAAAATAATGTGTTTTTTAACGCTAAACATAAATTGCATTACAACAAATACACAAAATAATGTTATTTTTAGCATCGTCATATGACGCTTTTAAATGCAATGTCTACTTTAATGTTTCAACTTTCCAATTTGTGACAATAAAATGTCAAAATATGAGTGAAATAATGTTCTATTGTCTTTCAACGTAACAGATATTTATGTAAAAATGAAACAATATACTTATTCTGACCTGTCCTTAAAATATTTAAAGGAATAAGTGGTCACACTAAATTTTATTATATTTTTAACGATTAAATTCTTACTGATTAAATACTTGCTGACAAGTGGTTTGAAGGATAGTGGGAAAGATTGGTAAAGATGTCAATTTGAAATGAATTAGTATTTTGGGTTCTGCACTGTGATCTTTTGTAATATAATGATTCTTGTTCTAAATATGCCTCACAAGATTTTTTTGTTTATGAAGTATTGTTACACTGAATTACATTTTTTCTGTAAATCTAAAAATGCTAGGTTGTTTTAACCCAACTTGGGGTGAAAATATGGGTGATTTTTTTTTTTTAATTAAATTTTTAACCCAAAAGATTAGTCCATATTTGACCCAAAGTTGGGTTGAAACAACCCAGCATTTTTTAGTGTAGTAAACTTTTATTGTTTTGATGCTCGAAAACCCCTATTCGCCTTTGACCCGTGGTGATTTAACTTTGTTGTTTTTGTTCAGGAGTGAACACTGGAGGTGTTGGCAGTTACATATACGAGGACCCAAATACTGAGAGCCAGTCCTAAGAACCACAATCACACCAGCAGTATTATAAGCAACCTTAGATTCAAGCCTCTTGTCTGCTTCCTTCAACTCCACTTCCTCTCTTTCTCAAGTCTGCACTGATCTTGTTCATCTACAGAGTGCCACTTACATACTGATTGTACTAAAACGCTAGTATTACTACTTACTAACAGGAATATGTGTTTAGCCTTTTTGCTGTATTTATATATGGTTTATATATTTTTAAGAATGTAGTTAAGATATTGATTTTTTTTTGACTGTGACATTGAATTACAGGTAACACAACAAAATTGTGTTCAGAATGAAACGTTTTTGTCATTAGTCTAACGTGTTTAGTTGTGTAGCACTTTAGCACACTTATTTATTATAGTTTACTGACAGCATATGTTTTCTGAACTTTGCACTTAAGGTCTGTTTATGTATTAAAAAAAAACCTTTGTATTTGAAATTAAAAAAATATTGTTAAGTGTATTGAATTGTTTTATTTAATTTCACTTTTGGGATGTCTACAATGAAGACTAAAATGCCAAAACATTCACCAAAGAAGAAAATTATTCTGAAGCTGGCAACAATCAATCAATCAATCAATCAATTAATACTAACTCTAAAAAAAATCAAGCAGAAATGACAAATAATTGCGTCCAGTTAAATGGAAGGAAATGCAGATGCTGTTATATTACTAAATTATAATTTAATCCCAGATATCACACATACGTCTGGAAGATGTCTGTTAAAGATCGCTTGATCTGGAAAGCATCTGCTGTGTACAGACATCTGGCAGATGTCTGTAAGATTTCAGTTTTACATATCCCTTCTAAATCATCTTAAAAGGTTGCTCCACCCCAAAATGAAAATTTTGTCATTAATCACTTACCGCTACGTCATTCCAATCCCATAAAAGCTTTGTTCATCTTCGGAAAACAATTTAAGATATTTTGGATGAAAACCAGGAGGCTTGTGACTGTCCCATTGACTGCCAAATGAAGTTATGAGAATACTTTTTGTACGCAAAGAAAACAAAAATAACGACTTTATTCAACAGTTCGTCTCCTCCGTGTCAGCTTAGTGCCATTTTGAAGAATATCCGCTGGATGCAAACTGCATACGCTGTTCTGTGTCAGCCGCACCACACGGATATGCTATTTTCATTCAAATCAAAGAGTAAATAAAAGTAGAAGACGCGGAGGAGGCGATTGTTGAATAAAGTCATTATTTTTGTTTTCTTTGCGTAAAAAATGTATTTTCGTAGCTTCATAACGTTACGGTTGAACCACTGATGCCAGATGGACTATTTTGGCGATGTCTTTCATACTTTTCTGGGCCTTGACAGTGTTATTTACTTGGCAGTCAACGACAGTCACAAGCCTCTTGGTTTTCATCCAAAATATCTTAAATTGTGTTCCGAAGACGAACGAAGCTTCTACAGGTTTGGAAGGCCATGAGGGTAAGTGATTAATGACAAAATTTTAATTTTGGGGTGGAGTAACCCTTTAAAGTTAAACATCTATTTGACATCTGATAGGAAGTGTCCTATAGACATATTGCAGATGAGCAAACACTTTAAAGATATGTCTTGCAGATGCAGACGTCAAACAGACGTGTGCTGTCAGGGATTTGTTGTTGTAGTCTATATATTATAACGTATTTGTTATATAACATCAAATATTATTAGAACATAAAAGTTTGCACCAAAATCCAAGGATATCTGTCACAAATCATGATGATAGCAATGAATGAATGTTGTTTGAAACTTTTTTTTATCAAGTTATATTATTAAATTAAATTTTATAAATTAAGGTAAACACTGCACTATAAGACGTTTCGTTTATATAATGATGCTGATTATAATGATTAAGCTCTACAGTATATCGTGTAATAAACTAGTAGACTTGAATAATCAACCTCAAAAATAGGAAATCTATTTTAAACCAAAACAAAGCAGTGCATTCTGGGTAATGTGGTCCGTGGTGCTCACAAGCACACCATCATTCAACACTCAGCATTCCTGCACTGATGTCTGCAGCGGTAATTTTAGCCGCTGTCCTCGGCGGTGGGGTTCTCTTCATCGCCCGGAGAATATTCTTCAGGCGGAAAGCGCTGAAATTGCTGAGTTACCCAGCGGGTCTGATGCGCGGAAAGACTGTGATAGTGACCGGGGCGAACAGCGGCATCGGGAAGGCGACGGCAGCGGAGCTGCTGAAGCTGCAGGCCCGTGTGATCATGGCCTGCCGGGACAGACAGAGGGCTGAGGAGGCGGCCCAGGACATCAAGAATCAAGCCGGGTCGAATCAGGGAGAGGTCGTGATCAAACACTTGGACCTCGCGTCGCTCCAGTCTGTGCGCAGCTTCTGCGAGGAAGTTATCAGGGTTTGTTTACAACTGTCTCTTTCTCATTTAGTCATTGAAAATAGGTTGCATGTCATTAAATATAGGCTACAACACCATGGAGTGTGAATTAATGAACGTAGAAATGGCTCAGGCAAAAACCTTTGAGAAAATGACCAAATTAGTTCACATAAACCACGAAAAGTGGTTAGGCTACATGTTGTGTAACTGAAGGTCAGTCAAGTGAGCACGCGTGTTTCTCGGTGAAATGAGCTATCCAATGTCCTGAATATGATATGAAATATGATATATTTTGTCATGTTAACAATATTACTACAATTATTGTAAGCACAATTAAACTGTGTGACAACTTAGTTCTAGCCACCAGTGAAATGGAAAATGAAAAATTACAAATTCACTTCGGGTTTGCATATTATTATCATCACTTATTATTATGGTAATTATACCATAACAACATTGTATTAACTGTGGGTATTTTGATACCTTAATAAATTTTTATTACATACATAAATAATGAAAATAAGAGGCAACTGGGCTGATTGTCACACATTTTAGCCCTGACAATATTTCACAGGGTTGATTTATTTATAAAATTAAATTTCTTTGTGAGAAGACACATTATTGTCTTGACAACAATGGTAACCTGCAATTAAATAGGCTAGCCATTTAATAGATTTTCATTAAACTTTAAACATGAAACAGCAAATATGGGAAAAAAAATAGCATGAAATTGAAAATGAAATTGTTAAACTATTACTTTGGCCAACAGAAATTTTAATTAATTAATTCTATGAAACTGTAACAGATCTGAAGTATGAGATATATTAGAAGTATCACTTTGGTTGAGACTTGATTTTGAAGGGCTGACTTATTCTCAAAAATATTTTCACAAGGTCTCACTCACAAACCTGTGGAACGATCCGTCAATGGGTCGCAGTGAAATCTCAAATTGTTATCATGACTTTACTCATATGAGAGATTTTTCATTGCTTGCAGTGTGTATAAATGTGCCGACTGCCTTATTTAAAGCAAAATAAATAATTTACAATTACATAGATTTTTCAGTCTTTCCATAGTGTTACATTTATTAAACAATTGTAGGTATAGCATATGTAACAATAAATACAGCTATTTGATAAATTAA
This sequence comes from Tor tambroides, assembly GCA_021397915.2. Taxonomy (NCBI): domain Eukaryota; kingdom Metazoa; phylum Chordata; class Actinopteri; order Cypriniformes; family Cyprinidae; genus Tor; species Tor tambroides. The sequence goes on from JAFVLL020019435.1 coordinate 62,865, forward strand.
ATGAATTTATGACAACACATGCCAACAGGCCTGTTTATAGCATGTCATATTAGTTTTACTTAAAACGTCAAATCCTTTTAGTTACTGACATACAGCCATTGTAACAACTTCCTCATGTGACAACCAGCCCTGACGTCCAATGTAGATTTAATAGATATTTATATGCAGCCATTTTAGTTACATTTTCTGCAGCGATATCTAGCTACACAAAATTCTGTTGGATAGAATAGCATTTTCCCTCTTAGATATATCTCAAGTCCCAAGACAGCCTTCTCAGACAGCCTCCTTGAGGTTTTCACCATCTACAGTTTTTGCCTCTGAAACAGCATGCCAGAAGTCTTGAGGATACTAGTCTATCTGTATTTTTAAATTTCAGTCTTAACCAAGCTATACCACGACTATACCACATTATTTTTTTCAATGTGTCTAAAGTTGTTTGTTTGCTTTATTGCATGTATACACTAAGTGTGATTAGATGTGCACAAACTAAAATTTCTAAACTCCTAATTGTGTTACAAAATTAGGAGGAGCCAAGGATTGATGTTCTTATCAACAACGCAGGTCTCTACCAGTGTCCCTACAGTAAGACAGAAGAGGGCTATGAAATGCAATTGGGAGTGAACCACCTGGGTCACTTCCTTCTGACAAATCTTCTGCTGGACCTCCTAAAGCAGTCGGCTCCCAGCCGTATCGTCGTGGTCTCCTCCAAACTCTACAAGTATGGCAGCATCAACTTCGAGGACTTGAACAGCGAACAGAATTACAACAAAGCATTTTGCTACAGCCAGAGCAAGCTTGCCAACCTACTGTTTACTCGCGAGCTGGCCCGCAGGCTGGATGGTACTGGGGTAACTGTAAATGCCCTCACTCCAGGTATCGTAAGGACCAGATTGGGCCGGCACGTCAACATCCCCCTGCTGATTAAGCCTCTTTTCTTGCTGGTCTCTTGGTTGTTCTTCAAAAGCCCACTGGAGGGTGCTCAGACCCCACTGTACCTGGCATGCTCGCCTGAAGTTGAGGGTGTGTCTGGAAAATGCTTTGCTAATTGCGAAGAAGAACAATTGCTTTCTAAAGCCACCGATGACCACACTGCTAAACGGCTCTGGGACCTGAGTGAAAGTATGGTGGGGCTTAGGAGGTGAGGGGAAGAAGCAGAACCACTCTTCACAAATGTGGCAATTGCAAACCTCGAACATCAGTGCATTGGATTTTTGGGGAGTGTTTTTGGCCAAGTACCTGAGGGACTTACTGGATAAGGGACAGGAAATTAAAATGTCCATCTGTTCCCTGTATCTTTGCTGCAGTGTTTTCAGAGATGGCCTCAGGCTTGTGACTCACTTTTCTCTGTGAATGAGAGCCTGAAAGTATCGAGTCCAACATATCCCTTGAATACAAATGACAGGAGCAACGTGCCCAAGAAACATATGGCTCAGAGCTAACATGAATACAGAATAACATGTACACCACTGTATATCTCTCAATGTAGTTTAACTGGTGATTTGTGACCAAGTTATTACAATACATCAAGATAATTGAATGTTGTTCAGCAATTAATTTGACAAACCTATTCTTCTATGAAGTTAACTACTCACACTTTAGCCTCCCAGAATATCATCTTCTCATAATGCTGTGAAGTAAACCTGGCAACTCCCACCCTGTGACTCATTTCAAGATGTATTTGAAATGTTTGTGACATCCCAGTGTCCAAATGAAATAAAAAAGGAAACACGTAGGTTGTGGCTCTGCAGATAGCATGGTGTCACTACTCATCAGAGTAATAGCTGCATAAATTTCATTACCTCCGCTATATACCTCTGTACATTAGCTATTATTAGATAAATTTCATTCGCAGTGGAGCTGTAGGGATTTTACTGGCTACGGTCCTTAATCACACACACTAACATGAAATGTTTTGAGTGTAAATGCTGTGCTTCTGTTATTCTGTAAAGACTGAATAAATTGAATGCTGGAAAGAAAACTCTGTTGTTTGTGGAGGAGGACCAAGGTCCTTCCTTTGTATGCTGCCATTCACACTGTGCAACAAGGAAACATTTCATGCAGGAAACAGAACTCTAGATTATAAATTCTTCCCAATACACCTCAGCAGCAAGTCTTGCTCTCCAACAGTGAAGGAAACAAAAGGGAGTTAAAGAGACAGACATGGTGCAACTATTGTGCTTTATTAGATATAGAAAGCAAAACAGAAGAAACAGAGTCATGCATCATTGTGTCAACTGACACAGGATCCCAGCTGATTAAGAAAGAAGAGAGGGATTGAATCGTGAGGTAGAGAGGGCCTGAGGGAGGGGCTTACAGCACTGAGGAACAAAAGAGAGAAAACACTGAAAAGAACAATCACCTCAGAAATTCCATCGCCCAACAAAACACATCAGGAGTTTAAAAAAATGCCCAGTGCTTTCAAGATGTACTTGTTTGATGGTGTAATAGATTTGAGTAGTATCAAATCTATTTGAAATAGAAATAGATTAGAAGTATCCCTTTGGTTGAGACTTGATCTTGAAGGGCTGACTTAGGGTAATATGAATCCATGCAGAGTTTATTCTCAAAAATATTTTCACAAGGTCTCGCCCACAAACCTGTGGAATGATCTGTCAATGGGTCGTTGTAAAATCTCAAATTGTCATCAGGACTTAACTTCATTTGAAGCATGTTTATTTGTTTGCAGCGTGTATAATTGTGCTGATTGCCTTATTTATAGCAATATAAATAATTTACAATTAAATAGATTTTTGAATCTCTCCATAGTGTTACATCTATTAAACAATTATAGATATAGCATACTTAACAATAAATACAGCTATTCATAAATTATATAATAAAAGATCAAATTTCTTGTCAAAATTAGCATTTTTTTACATAGCATGTGCTGTCCATTCACAAACCCTTATGAGCCCAGAAGGCTTTTGGTAAAACAAAGTTAATCAATCTCTCTCTCTCTCTCTCTCTCTCTCTTCAGACAAGCTTCCAAAAATTCATAAAGCACCTAATGCACTTAAAATACTTTCTCACAAACCACACAGAACCATTAATAAACTTTCAAAATAGCCTATACAAATAGTGCTGAATGTTAGAGCTTAATATCAACTGTAGAAACATGAGCAAATCATGTTGGATGTTTAGAAAACACTGTAACAGATACAGAATTAGAGAGAAAAATGATAAGAGAGCTGATGGACTGAAAATATTCAACAGAAAATCCCATTATGTGTTTGGCTCAAACTGTAGCTTAACATTCAAAACCTACTGACAAAAGAGAGTAACCCGGAAACCCTGCTCTTAGTTTAGTAAAGTACCGTAGAGCTGTAAAAGAGAGTAACCAGGAAATTCTGCTCTTAGTTTAGTAGAGTACCACAGAGCTGTAAAAGAGAGTAACCAGGAAATTTTGCTCTTAGTTTAGTAGAGTACCACAGAGCTGTAAAAGAGAGTAGCCAGGAAACTCTGCTCTTAGTTTAGTAGAGTACCATAGAGCTGTGCCTTGGTGAGACTGTCCTTACGTGACAGCCCTAGTGTGCCAAATTTTTGGTATGGTTGTTGTGGAGGAGGTG